>JAVTVY010009839.1:0-43128 GCA_036873755.1 Hanleya hanleyi | reverse complement strand
TCAGCATCATCTATTACTGAATGGAGCGGAATGGGCTCACGATTTCACTGCTGAACAAGTCGTCGAATCATGTGCTCTGGTCAAATTGTGGTAGATACTTCATGTAGGAAACTATTGTCTGAGTCTTTGTGTCAATGAAAAGGCACCAGTCTAGACATATTGTTGTACCCAGACTTGGCTGTTGTATGCATTGTCTCATGATACTTACATGGAGTATGAACCCAAATTGTTGACCATCTAACTGGTTAATTAGTCTATATTCTCTTGTATGAAGATACACGCTTTCAAGCTGTGATTTTGGTGCAATTAAGTCAGAGGTTGTTAGTTACACTGTAGGTGGTTACAAACTCTGACAATGGTTGCTGCATGTTCAGAAAATAATTTTGTATTTTTATTTTTTCCTCTCATTTGCAAATTGTCCGGTAACGAGTGAGTCCAATCCTTTCGTCAGCAAAATGAGGAGAACCATCCGTTGACATTAGAACCTTGATTTTTGGCATGACGGTACATTAGGGGACTGTTACCAGCAAGTTCTGAGCTGACCTACTTTTGATGAAAATTTCTGGTGTTTTTTGATGAAAATTACTGGTGATTCTGACTTGGGCTGTGCCCATCTTAATATAGGCAGGATTACAACTTGGGGAGGGGGGGGGGGGAGATTTCCAAGAGTTCAGTTCGTGTCGGAGTCCTCATGCCTGTCCTGTGATGTTAGTCATACTGCCATGTGCATAATTGGGCATGCAAAGTCACCCAAACCCAGAATAATGGGTTCAAAAATGGTCTGGATCAGGTCCTTGAACACTTGATGTTATTGAATCATCAGTAGACTTGCCATCACCTTTATAGCCCTTTTACGCCAGGTAATTCTTTCTTGCTTCACCACCTGAAATCACCTTTGTCATATTACTCAACTGTCGTTAACTCCGTTCTCCACCCATACAATGTATTACTCACCCACGGCAATGTAATGAGGAAACAATAACGGGCAATTAATTATTTTATGAGGCCAACTTTTTATCGACAGATGGGAGTCTGGCATTGTGGACATTTAGTCGATCAGACGTTACAAGGGAGAATTTTCCATGGCTTGCCAGAAACCCGTTCAAAAAGCATCGTTAATCAGGGGAATTATTATAATGTAAAACTGGAATGTTTGAGATGTGAGGGGAACTACATGTCTACGTAGTACATTAATGCATACAGCATTCCAGTTTAAGTTGTGTTGTTAAGTTGAATGAAACAGAATGACCGTCATGGGTCTGCCAGCTCTTTGCTGGTCTGAAGGTTGTTTTTATACATGTAGTCTCTGCACACTGCAAAGGAAATTCTGTGATAAGAGCAGTTTGCGATGGGTCTGCGAAAGTTTGTACGTGTGTTTCATTAAACCCCATGCAAAGGGCCTGTTCGCACGCAAATTTGCGAACTTCTGCAAAAATCTTATCTACAGCTCTGAAATAACTCTTCTAAATAAATTTTCTGACAAATAATTCTGTAAATAATTTTCTGACATTCTTTAACACCTAGTTACATTCACGGAGCGTGTAAATCTAGCAACAGTTACATTAACATGAAAATATGTAACCTGATACTGGCTGCGTGGCACTATGAACAACTCTTGTGATCACAGTGAATTAGTCAGTCACAGAGTAAAAGTAGTGCTCTTTGTTATTGTGGCTAAGTGAGATTGAGTTTCAGGTAGCCAAATGTTGAAGAGTTTCAGGATATTTGACACCCCATATCATCTAAATCAGGCTCAGATACACATGTCCAGGCCATCCACAATAATATTTGTGTTTCCAGTAACCAACTTGGGAAAAATCGGGTCAGTCGGTATACAGGAATTCTATTTTTGTACATGTGGGTACAGGTGGGCTTCATTTGTCTTCCTGGACAGAGAATTCCAGGAGAAAGAAATTTTGAGTTTGGTTGGAGAGACACCCATCCCTATTTGAGAGGAGAAAGCCTCATTTGAAATACTGTGGAATCTGCACACGTAATCTACATGTATTTCATATGAATTGATAAATTAGAGAAGTTTTGTTAATTGGTTTATGACATATTGTGGCTCCAAAGGACTTCCAAATTGGGAGCTCAGTATGAAATATTTGTGTGCAAGACTGTCTACATTTTTGATGTGTAAATATTGTGCATGTAACATTACAAAGAGGCTAGAGATAGCCCAACTGGTGCCAGCCTGGGGTGACACAATGGACCGCCAGACAGCTTGACCACTTCAACGAAAGTCCATGTGTCCCAGCCCTTTTGTGGCACCGTCTCGTAGCCTTTGTGAGGGCACTCGAGCCAGGAAAAAAAAGAAAAAAAGAAAACGGTGAAAGTTTGATTGGTCCAATTGCTTTGACCCCTTTCTTTTGACTCGCTACCACAAAGGGTTAAACATGCGGCCATGTCTGCTCGACTAGTCACACGCCCTTCTTTAGAAAATCTACGCTGTAATTGTATTCGGTCCAATATTGTTACCTCTCTCGGACCACTTGACTGTGAATACTTTTATTGACAGTAATTAGTGAAAAACGACCCGACACGTCCAACTCACGCTGCAATTAAACTGTCCGAGTGTTTCCTGAATTAGCCTCCATGTCTTCTGACAAATGCTGCACTCTCTCCTGATTTGGTCAGCAGACAGACTGGCGCCACGACAATATTCGAGGAAAGGAGAAGTAATCGCAGCACCGGAGCGCTCTGCTCAGTCCAGGAAGTGCTGACGTTTTCTGTGCCACTCTGAGATGCCTTCAGGGATCATCCCGTATTTTCCAATATTCAATTAAAAAATTATGCATGCCAAAGTGTACATGTGTGTGGCCTTGTTGTATTCAAGTACCTATAAAGGCAGCTAGCCCTGAGCGTTATGGACTACATTCTTTAGAATGAGTTATTTATTCGATTGAATATTATTTAGTGCTATATAAATTCAACCATATACATGTATGTAATGATAATAATATTCATTTAAACACGTCAAACTATCGGTACAAACTGTTTTTCGTAGCAGCAGCAGCGGCTAAACAAAGAAAACAATAATATTTACACCATAAAACGATACAGAAGATAAACAACTGACATCATACTACATGTATATGCATATTTTAAAAAGACATAAATAAATAAAATAAATACATGTATACAAGCATGATAGTACGACTAGTAAGAGGAATAAATATCAAAGAAGTGTTTGGCCCATTGTGGCTTGAAAGACTGTAAAGTTGCACTAAAAGCTAAAGGTAAAACAGGTAAATGTTGCTCCAGATACACTAAAATTTTGTTGTTGTAAAATGGTTCTACCAAAAGGAATGTTCGAAGACAATGTATCTTAAGAACATGTTCTGGAATAACTCCTAAACTTGAATAGATTCATTAAATACTGAGCCGAAAGTCCATTTAAAGATTTATAAAAAGTAAACACTCACGATATTGTAAACAGATATCTAAAAGGTAATAGTGGCATGCATGTGAGTAAAGTGGATGAACTAACTATAGGAAAATTTGTTCAAATAAAAAAATGACTTAAGATTTTATTTATAATTTTAGTGTTTTGATTAATGTGAAATTCCAACAAGAAATTCTTTCGTTTTCAAGCCACATCTACGGTATCATGTGCTCAAAATGTTGACCGTCAAATTACAAAAGATTAAATTGCAACAAAAGCATCCATTTTGTCAGCATGGAGGCTACGAATGGAGACTGTTGTTCTGGGTTGTTCATCCAAAACATCCCATTCTTCCGGATCGCATCGGAATTGAATACCTGGTGTAACTCTATCTATCCTCTCTTTATCTAGTTCAGACCTCAGGTGTGTACATGTAGTCGACTACATTGTGCTATTAAATGTTCATGTATACTGGAGTCCTTAATACTTTCCAGTTTCCTGCCTTCACTGCAAATTAATATCACCTAAAATATCAAAATATGTGGAGTTGATTTGAACCGTTAATGCTCTGATCAGCAGCAAAAAAACAATACAGAGACTGGCTTTCAAGGCCTGATGTACATACATGTAGACTTTTAGTTTGAGCACCTGTATACACCAGACCGACAAGACATTCTGAAATCGGCTGTGTTGCAAGACTTCCAAACGCCATGGGAGCTCTAGCAATATAAATGAATGCTCTAAATACAGCCTGGCAACGTCATTTATCAGCATTACATGTACTTGCATTCCTATTAGTTTCAGCAAGTTAAGAAAAGAAATTTATTAAAAATAAAAAATAATAATAATAAATCAACAGTCAAAAGCCTGTTCTGACATTCCCTGCGGTAGAATAATAGCTTAGAATGCAGTTACAGGTACACATATTAGCATGAAATAGTTTCCTGCAAAAGAGAAATGTTTCTGAAGCCTGGCGCACACGAGACCTATCCCCTGAGCAAACGGCCTCAATTGCCTGCTGGCTCAGGGGCTAGCTCTATTGTGGTTTCAGCACACATGGTGAGCAAAACGTTCACTGAATTGATTTTAGTTCCCCGCGTAACACCTTCTTCAATATCATGTGATCTTTCATGTGACCGGGCTCATGTAAAAATATCCATTTTGAACAATCGTACATCATGAATCATTCAAAAACAACATGCATTTAATTGGCCAGTCAAATAAAACCGCTGAGCTGTTAGCTTACGTTTGCTACACACAGTGAGGATTTCGCCTCGCGAGGCAGAATTATTAACAATTTTGATACTTTTTTCCCGGCCTCACGAGGCGAAAACCTCACCAAAAACTGCCTGCACACGAGAGCTAGCCCCTGAGTTAACAGGCAATTGGGGCCATTAGCTCGGGGGGCAGCTCTCGTGTGCGCCAGGATTTATGGAAGAAACTTGTAGGAAAGTTTCCTGCAGAAGAGCTTAGTTGCAGGAAATGTTCCTGCAGTAGAACACATGTAGTAACAAAGAAAAGAGTTCTTCACAGTAAAATGTAGGAAACTGTCTCACAGTTAGTAGAACTAGAATGGTAATAAGAAAAGTTAAAAAAATTCTTTTTTCGTTTGGGCGCCCAAATTCATGGTGTCCAAACCCATTATAATGGGCTCAAAAAGGCCTAGAACAGGCCCTGACCATATACATGTAGGCCTACATGTACCTGTAGAGTAGTAGCACAGGAAAGTTTCCTGCAGTAGAACTTGATTCTACAGGTACCATAAATGTAAATGTACCTGTAGAATAGTAGCACAGGAAAGTTTCCTGCAGTGGTATAGGCTAAATAGTGCCGAATAGAATGGATGGTACATGTATTAAACCAGGAAACATTTATGTGCTTGCCTTTTCGTGTAAACCTTGTTGTACACAAGGCAGTAATTGTTCTTTAAACATCTACATGTATAGTGTAGGCTGTATTTTTAGAACTAATCTGTAGACTGTTTAACTCTGATTTTATACTGCAGGCAGTAAATTTGACCTGGTAATCACAGATTGCCTGCTCTAAATATAAAAACTGTCAGTTTGATGTATTTTATGTAAACATTTAATCCACAGTTTGGGATCACACCCTGCACGTTTTATTAAACAACTATTGACTGATGATACCATGTTGTAGTTGTACATGTATGTTCGACTATTGATTCACTGGCCTGTTCATGTTACGGAATAATAAATGAATGATCTTCGATCAAAATGATATAACAAATTTGTTCACGATGACAATTAAAAAAATAAAGATCAGTGAACAAATTTCAATTCAGGAAACAGAATTTTGGGATAAAATTTATTCTCTAGCTCTTTTGTCTGAAACATAATGTCGAACAGCGGAAAAAGAACACAACATTAGCCGAGCTGTTTCCAGAGTTCCAAGGTTTCTCCTAATAAGGTCAGCTGAACTCGTATGTGTACATTTGTACAGGGTAACTCCGCTCTCCGCGGAACTAATTTGTTCGAGTCTGAGCAAGCTTCGTCTCTTTGAGTGGGACATTCACACTTTGGTTACGAGCAGCAATATCCTGAATTGTATTTGTCTGAGAGTCGAGTCTGTTCCAATCTGGAGCGGGTTGTCTAGAAGTCCAATATCTGCTCTCTTCAAGTCTGTCTGCTAACTTACATCCCTGAAAGGCTAAGTCCACTTCAGAGGGGGGAATAATCCAGACTGATATTCGTAACGGAACTAACAGGCGAACAAATAGCTTGGTCATAGTAAGAGGTTGGGTGGGGAGGCAACAGAGAACAATATAGTCTGTCTAGGTACAACAATGAATCTGGACTATTGAGTTTAGAAACTACTTGTACCTACCAGAATATGTTGGGTATTTCAATGATCATTGTTGGTTCACATCCGAATTGTGCATTGTTTTTATTTTTTATATTTTTATTTGAATTTTTATTTCCGGATTGTCACCACCTCTTGAAGCAGGCAGTAGGGCAATTTAAATTTAACAAATTTGAATTGGTTCTTCATTCGCATGTTTTTATTCATCTCGATCACTCACCTAACTTTTCCCCCAGGAGAGTTTTTAATCACTCTCCTGGAAAATGAAATCACTCTCACAAAACAATCATTAATCGCACAGTACACAATCTAGGAGAGTGATCAACAGCTCTGACATTGCTATCACATCTGTGATAGCAAACATACATAGGCATATAAAGTGTACATGTACCTGATTTCATCTTTATTCTGATCTTTTAAATACATGTAATATTACCATAATGCCTGAACATGGTACAACGATCATTTCAATATCCTTCAACAGGAAAAAAAAATCTCACGGAATTTCAATGATGGATTATTTCACTTCACCTCGAGTGGCTGGATTCGTTTTCCTCCGATCAAATGACTCGAACAGCTCCCTTATCATCAAGCCGCCATATCGAAGTGTAGACCAAACACGGAACTCTCAGATCACTGGACCTTTAAGGTTTCTCTGGCCTGAGTTGCGGCAGTGTTTCGTCTCGATCCATATTGACAGAAATCGTGAGGTTGGAACAGCCATTGATTTGTGGACATTGATAGGTCTGTAATGGGCCTGATGTGGATTCTGAGGGGAATAACCTAAACTTTTATGATAATAAATATTATCATATTTCATTAAAACAACTTTTACTTTGGGTCCAAATTTGCAAGTTGTTGTATTCGACATGGTTCCAGCTTTGAATAAAAAAAAATATAACTAATGCTATCTACAATGTATTTAAATTCATTTATACTACACAACAAGCTTTACATTTAGATGATATGAAATCTTTAGGTTTTTATTTAGTTTTCTTGCATTATTATTACATATAGTCAGAGACATGAAATGAAACCCAAAATAACATTTCAATTCTGAGCGGAATTTTAGATCGCATCATCATTTTCCGAAAGGTTTGTCTTGTTTAATGTGTTTGTCCGCTTTACAAATGTAGTCTAGTTATGTCAACATGTTGGTATATAGTGGAAATGATTTCTTATCGCACTCCAAAATCAGACAGACACTCGGAAATCTTGTTGATTTTGACCACCACAAAAAGCGTGCACCTTCCAAGTCCTTCACAAGGGTAACCTATTCCCAAACACGTCCAGCGCTTTATGGTCGATCAGGGATTCATATAGGTGAGCGACAGTATGGGTTTCTGGTGTTGAAATCGGTAAAGGATCGGTGAAAGATCGAAGGCCTCGTGGAAACCACTTTGCTTCCGAAACTAATTGCTCGGTCCACTTGAGCAAAGAAATGTCGAGAGAGCTTCGAAGAACGAGTATTTCCCTGAGATCTATGTTCTTTGCCACCAGTACCAATACATCACTTGACTGTAAATTCCTTCTGTTGGGTCAGCAAGAAGAAGCGTTTTCACAGCATGCAATTCCCGTTTGACTGGCATTCAAGGATTGTGACAAAGAGGGTTTAAATACATGTACATGTATGGTAATTCAATCAAAGGAACTGAAATTTTCTATAAATGAAATCAGGGCATGAATAAATTTATTAGAAGAGGAAGTTGAAAAAATGGTTCAAAATCATGCAAATATTCCGTAATTTCTTCGATATTTCAAGGATTTTAAAGGGTGATCAAATGTATTAGAACAGCTGATTGCATATCAGGTCTTGGTTTTTGCCATAATTTATGGTAGCTAAATAATATATAGCCCTCGCGAGTATGAGGGCTATAGGTCGGCCCCAGTCACCTCCAGCGAGGGTTTTAGATAATTTTATTACGAATCACCCACCTCTGAAACTGCCGTACATCTAATCTCTATCCCCTCCTGCGCACTATTTTAAAATCTTGCACACTATTGTGAAATAGTAACGAATATATCGCTGTCTGAATTTTCCAGTTGACAACTTCCACTTTATATGCGCTATGTTCAATTGCAAACGGCCTAGCATACATATAGCGTGACGTCACCAACATGGCGCGTAGAGAGTTGAAGTTTTCGACCGGAAAATTCAGACGGCGATTATATGCGTCACTATTTCACAATAGTGCGCAAGATTTTAAAATAGTGCGCAGGAGGGGATAGAGATTAGATGTACGGCAGTTTCAGAGGTGAGTGATTCGTAATAAAATTATCTAAAACCCTCGCTGGAGGTGACTGGGGATGTCGACCTAGGCTATATATTATTTAGCTAAATTTATGGGAATCCATACAGATTCTCCCAGTCTAACTCTGTGGGAATCCACAGCTATCATTTGTATAGCTGAAATTTTACAGGAATGTTTTGGATTCATATGAATTATTTTGCGGAAGCGCTAACAGAAATCGGGATTCCCGTGGAAAAGCAAGACATGAATTTTGTCCCAAGTATTGAGGGGCGTTCAATTAGTAGAAGGACTGCCATACTTGCCATTCGACTTCTTTTGAGATGTTCTTAAAATACATTATTCAGACGAGAAGCTTTTTTTTCTTAATCTATAAACTTACATGAAAGTTTGACCCAGATTTCCGAGTTAACTTTGTACCCATGGGTCAGAATTGCCTGAATCTATCTGAATTGCTGTACAATTTGACGTAAAAAAAAGGCCTGTACTTTGTCAATTTCCCATTCTAAGAAATTTGGTCACCTTTGAATGGTGAGAAATTTTCACTTTCTGTGATTGGATTATTACAGGGTTTACTGTTTACAAGCCAACATATGGTAAAACCTCTAATAATTCAATCCCCCTATCAAACTTCAATCACCCCCAACGTTGCGAACAAAATTCAATAGGTGGTTCTAATAAATTTGATCACCCTGCCTCTAAAATCATTGAAATGACGAAGAAATAATGGATTATATGCTTGATTTTGAAAATTTTTGTCAACTTCATGTTCTAATAAATTTGATCACCCCCAGATTTTATGGTGAGAAATTTCACTTCCTGTGATTGAATTATTAGAGTGATTACGGTAAAACGTTATAGACATCAAATTGAGAAGTACATGTAGTAAAGGTGTCTGAGAGTGAGACAGTCCATTGTCTGAGAGTGCCACAATCTCATAAATCATCTTGTTGTCCCCAGACCTTAATGTTCCCAAATAACATAGCCAGACTGTAAAGTGACTGGAATGTCTATCTGTCAGACTGGGCCATTGAATACCTAATGGTTGTTTGTCTTGGGTTGGGAGTCTACTACTTGTACTCTTAATGGTTTTTCCATATTCATGGTCCATTTATCTTCTGTCTGGTCCTTTGGGTCACATTTAGTTCACCTAGCAAAGGACGGTACGGTAACTTTTCTAATAATTCAATCAATGGAAGTGAAATTTCCCCTAGGGAGCGATCAAATATATAAGAACATGAACATGAAAGAATTTGTTAAAAAAAAACTGAGCAAATAATCTGTCATGAATTCTATCTTTTATTATACAGATTATAGATATTATAGAATGACCTCAAAATTGGGGTGATTGAATTTTATTAGGGTGATTCATTTATTGGGGTATCTACCATCTATAGACTTGTATTGAAGAGATGAGACTTTTGTCTTTTACATACTAGATTCTGAGCAGCCTGTTTAAGCACTATTTATTATTTCCGGGGTAGTTTAGGCCATTGTCACTTGATTGGTTGTTTGGCATGACCAACCCTCATCTATATTTTGATGGAAAATAATTAAAATAGATGAGGGATTTACATTTTCATCAGAAAGACTTCATATTCATATACAGTTGGTGTGCAGTTTAATAATTAATAATAAATTAGCATCTAGCATTGAGTATTAAAAAAATCAAGGTCATGCTTAACAATCAATCAAGTGAAAACGGCCTTATGTAGACTAACAGTTATACACAGCACTGCAAGTCACTAGTTAAATTTATTGATGGATGTTGAATTAGAAGTACGTGTATTGTTAGAATGTCAAGTGCACAGTACTTAGTGATGAGATTAAATAATGGTGAATTCCTGAAGGCACTTGGTCAGAACTAATTGCATCCTTCCCACACACTGTAGTTCGGAGAAACTGCCTATGATGGAATTCAAATCTGAGAGAGCAGTATGGTGTTGTATAGCCTAAGAAAATATATGTTTCGCTATGGACAGTGTGAAGAAAAGACACTGCATATTAGTTACAAATGAAGTGATGAGTTTGTGGCACACAACTCTTGGAAAATTAGTGCTGTGTTGATCAATACAGCTGATATCTGCGATACAGCCCTGATTTTAGGAGTATGATCGATATACGTTATTAAATCAAAGATTCTGTCCCTCAGACCTGGAAAATTCAGTTCCACACATTATCTCAGCAGTTTACAGCGTCTTCTACCACTACACCACACTACAGACATAACGTTTATCTATATGTACATGTAGATAGAAGGAAGATAACTTCGTTGAAAATTTTGCGAAAAAAAATGGTTGACATGTTCATAGTTTACAATGACATGCTGTCACCGGAAAAAAGGCTGTACCTGTATTTCGGGATACTAAACTCAAACTGCTGGAAAGATGAGGGAGAAATAGACTTGCAGTCTCTAGTGTTTGTAAAATTGGCAAGAGCTGCTGATCACTCCCCTGTCAGGGATGTGGGAATGATCCCTCTCCCCAATATTATTTGCTAATATTCCTACGAGGTAGGCTACCATAGATCTGGTAGTCAGTGAGTGAGTCCATCCGAATCCTTTCGTCTGCAAAATAAGGAGAACCATTGACATTAGAACCTTGATTTTTTGCATGAAGGTGCATTAGGGGACTGTTACCAGTAAGTTCTGAGCTGACCTACTTTTGATGAAAATTTCTGGTGATTTTTGATGAAAATCACTGGTGATTCTGACTTGGGCCTTGCCCATCTTAATTTCGTCAGGATTTCAACTTGGGGCGGGGGGATTTCCAAGAGTTCAGTGCATGTCAGAGTATAATGCCTACCCTACTTCGTAGGTCCTGTGACGTTAGTCACACTGCCATGTGCATCACATTTATTTGTAATTTGGAGGAGAGTGATCAAAAGCTCTCCTGGAGAAAAATATTAGGAGAGTGATGGAGAGCAAGAGCAAGGTATGAAATAGAACGTGAATTTATTGTTGCCCATGGACAATCTCGGGCAACCGGTGATGTTATTCAAGTACGAGAAGCTGCAAAAACAAAGTTGCCCAAAAGAAATTTAAGTTGCCCCGGGCAACTGGGCAAAGGGGTATTTTCACCCTGATTTGATTCATTCTCCTTCAAACTAAAAGAGTGGGCTTGAGGTGAGGGAGTCCATCAGTTTATTAATCCACTGGATGATGAATCATTCCCAAAGAGGTCAGCATTCAATTTTGTCTTGGCCGAGAAGGAAGGGGTGCCTAATATGATAGTTACTCGGTCTATTGATCTAGAATAATATTGATGTCCCCATTTTAGGGTACTGACCTTCCCCCTGGTGTGTCACCCTTATCGTTGTCCGATATGATCACTGCATTAAACTTATTGCTGCAGACCATTGATATGCCATCACTTGGTATGCGTCACATGCAGAGGTACAAGTACATGTATTCTTTGAGGGAAACTTATTGTTTACAATGATTTTTCGCTCTAAAGGCCCATTTTCACAGCACGCGTTTTGACGACGACAAACCCATCTGAAAAATAACCCCCATGTGCTGTACTCGTAGCACGCATCATGTTTAGGTGACATCAGAACCACATTTTTGACATGCATCAAAATTAGAACCTGAGGGCGATTTCAACGTGTTTTCGATGCAACTCATCGAGTCACCTGCTGTGGAAATGTGCCAATAATGCGCAGATGTCGCTAGCATGTTGTGGCACGTGCTGTGGAAATGGGCCTTAAGAACTGATAATTCATGTATTTCAAGGCTTGTACCCGGTATGTAACAGTTGTTGAACCATGATGAAATCTCCATTTTCCTTTTGGGTATATCGGATGCTTTAATTGCTGAGGATTCAAAGTCGACTACATTTGATGCTTTAATTGCTGTGGATTTGTAGTTTGACTACATCTGATGCTTTGTTGAAGATTTTCGAAGTTGGGGTACATTTAATGCAATTGTTGTCAGAGGATTTTGAAGTTGCCTACATTTGATGCTATTTTTGAAGATTTGAATTTTGGGCACATTTGAAGCTTTGTTGAGGATTAGAGTTGTTTTATGAGATGTGGAAGAGTAGAAAATAATCCTATCCAAAAGTGCATCATGGTGGCGTCACCTCAGGTTGGCATCCAAAATTTCCTCAATTATTCATCAGCATGGCATTTTGTAAATTCTTTAAATACTGGACCTGGCTTGTGCTTGAATATATGTACATATGTACAAGTAGGACATTACATTTTCACAGTGGAGTAATGTATAGACTTAGTCAATGACATGGTATGGTGCATGTAATCAGTTAGTGTAATTGAAGTCAGTTCTCAATTCTTCAGATTGTTGGAAGTCCAGATGTACCATCGCCTTAGCTACAAGTCCTTTGACTCCTGTGTCATTCCTGCTGAGAGAATCTGTTTATAAACACCATCCTTTATCTTCATGACTTTCAGACTGTAGCTCTGAGTTGCTCAATGCCCCTGGGTTCCATTAGCCAGTTTTGATCTTGAGAAGTTTCACCATCTGTTGGCGTTAACCAGGTGTTTATCAGACGGTTATGTCACACCGTCTGGTGATAATGAGATGAGGGAGTTCTCACTTTACAGTGGGGAACATTGAGAAGATTTCTCCAGTTACCAGATTTATACAGACCCTGAACAAACAATGATGTGATGTGAGGAGTCTGGACAACTTATAAAGTAACTATAATGTGACATTGAGACATCTGTTTTCCACGGTTTAACTGAGGCTAAGCTTGAAAGGGGGATGTATGGTCTTACAATCTTCCTGGCTGCAGCTTGATTGGCCCAAAATCAATAAGGCCGTTGTCAGTTGATAAGTTGTTTCGCATGACCCGCCCGCATAAATATTTTGGAGATAAATAATGCCGCATGTATTTTAATTATCAGTAATTATTGGCCGTAACAAAATAAGTAAGCAAATCCACGAAAACTCATGAGCTGACCGTGCCGTCACAGCGTGAACTCAAAAGCCGCCATTTTGGTTCACATTCTTTGGGGAATCCCATTAATTTCAAAACGAGGCACAGTCCCGGCATGCATCTCTAGCGGGATTCCCTCGTGTCACAAGCGGACCGTCACATTTACGACTCACAAGCACGTAGCAATAATAGTTTTAACTCCGGTAGTTTTGACGGTTGCGTACCAAAGCCATCATGGTTTTAGTTAATGGATCAGTTGTTTTCTCATTAATCAGTCGGTACATCGTGCCGAATTTAACCATCCATTTCGCTGATGAAACGCTTTTGAGCGAAGTGGTAGAGCACTTCACGTCTTCACTCCCGACAACGACGACGACACGGGATGTCGACCTGCACGTCAACGAAATTACTCGTACAGCTAAAGGACGACGGACATATACAATTCGTTGCCCTGGACAGAGAATCCCTATCTTCAGTCAGTGTAAAGAAAGAAAAATAAAATAAAAGAAGATTTCGTTGAAAATTCGGGTAATAAAGTCTGCAGATATCTTTAATAGTAGTCACAAGTAAGAGTTGTTTCCATTGATTTCTGTTCACACAATGTGTGTGCATTTGAGTTTTACTATCTATCATAATTATTTACAGAATGTTACAATTAAATTAAAGCAAACTTAAAATGTCTCTTTACGGAATAATTATTTCACTAATATTTTTTCTGCCTGCATGGAATAAATGAAGAAGTAAAAATAAATATGATTATACATGTCTCTCTACACATTGTCATGGTGATTTGATTTATGGAACAGGCTAATTTAATGGAAGATTATTTTGATTTGATATGGAATGAGTCAACGGTAGAAAATTTACCTTCAATAATTAATAATTAATAATTATAGCATCTACATGTAGCATCTATGTTTTAGCAGGAGAAGGTCATGCTAAACAACCTATTAACTGACAGCGGCCTAACAAGGTACAATTGGGGTTGCAAAAGGTTTAATACCTGGTTCCCATGTGACCAGCCTTACATCTGGATCTTAACGTATTCACACTTTACCTGTAAATTATACATGTAAGAAGAGAATCAAGACACTGTGCTTGGGGATTTTTGATACATTGTAAGAACAATTTATTGCCTGAAATTCCATTGACTTAAAATTGTCTCAAGTCAGTCAATTACATTTAGTGTCATTAAAACAGGGCTATACCACCATGCGCCTTCACTCAAAGTTTCTCAAATTTGGCGATACATATCGCATGCTGATAGCAAAATACCAGCGTAGCGTGTAAGGTCTATGGCATTACGTTTCATAACTTGTGTCTAATTCTGCTTAACTCGGGGCTAGGGGTCGTATGAACCCATGTACTTCAAAATCCTCATGGTGCTCATTTGAACAGTTACAATCAAAACGTGACTGAGATATATCATTCTCTAGATGACGACTTTACAACGATTATTATGGATTAAGAATACCGATCAGCGATACGGATTTGAGATTTTTGGAACATCATGATGCCTTGCCAGCATCATTGAAAACTGTTGATTCTTCTCTCTTGCAGGAAACTAGCATAGATGTTTATGTAGGCCTATACTATGATTGTCTTTTGGTATTTGGTGGTAATACTGTTATATGGAATAGGTCTTTGGATTATGGATGCGGACGATGGCTGAATTATGAATGACAGACCAGACGCTTGTAATTGGTCATGTATGTAACTCCATGGGCATCGACAGGATTTTTTGAGCGGGCCGGGGAGGGGGGTTGTTTCATATGATTACATAAAAGTCAGCCCAGTACTGTACTGTCTAACATACATGTACATGTAGGGAAAGAAACATATGGTTGGGCACTTTGAGGGGGTTGTTCGTATGCAAGGACTCCACAAGCGATGCCCTTGAAATCTCCAAATTTCGGTTGTTACCATTACATGTATGAGGCAAGACAGAGGCATTCATGCTGCAGGACAAAACTGCTGAAGCAATCTAATAGAAGGTGGAGATATTTTGGATTGGAAGTTTATTCATGTTACTAGTGTTTTCTCTTGCATATTTCTGAGAGAAACCAGAAGCATTTTTACCAAGAAAATAAGATTTTTCTGGAGGATGTCAGTTGGAAAATGATGACCTCTGTTCTGACAGAAGTTACTGTTTGTGTCACATGAGTCTTTGAATGTCTCACTTTAACTCTGCAGATCTGATACCCAAACAAAAACCACATTGCCAACTTCGGAAACGAGGTGGGAAGAGGAAGCAAACATAACACAACAAAGTGGAGGAAAAGTTGACAGAAAAAAATGGAAGAAGAATGGCCTTTATGACTATGTTTTGAGTTGAGTTTGATTGGATACACATGTGTAAATTGCCAGTGGGACTTATGTTTTTTCAAAGTGTGCCAAATCTTTAATGGCGGCCTCTTTTAGAAACTGGTGTACTTGCACATGAATAATGTACAAATTTAGAGAACTTGAAAGGAAATTGGAAATGATTAATGGTTTTGTATGTTTGAGCTGCATTGTGACATGGTGCGGATTTATTCGAATTTGATTAAACAGTTATCTGTCTTGTTGTACATGTAGCTCAGTCTCTCGTGTTTGTCAAATTTGCAAGAGCTGTTGTTCACTCTCCTGGATTTTGTGTTGCGGGAGTGATCACTCTCCTGGATTTTGTGTTGCGGGAGTGATCACTCTTCTGGATTTTGTGTTGCAGGAGTGATCACTCTCCTGGATTTTGTGTTGCAGGAGTGATCACTCTCCTGGATTTTGTTTTGCAGGAGTGATTACTGTCCTGGATTTTGTTTTGCAGGAGTGATCACTCTCCTGGATTTTGTGTTGCAGGAGTGACCACTCTCCTGGATTTTGTGTTGTAGGAGTGACCACTCTCCTGGATTTTGTGTTGTAGGAGTGACCACTCTCCTGGATTTTGTGTTGTAGGAGTGACCACTCTCCTGGATTTTGTGTTGTAGGAGTGACCACTCTCCTGGATTTTGTGTTGCAGGAGTGATCACTCTCCTGGATTTTGTGTTGCAGGAGTGACCACTCTCCTGGATTTTGTGTTGTAGGAGTGACCACTCTCCTGGATTTTGTGTTGTAGGAGTGACCACTCTCCTGGATTTTGTGTTGTAGGAGTGACCACTCTCCTGGATTTTGTGTTGCAGGAGTGACCACTCTCCTGGATTTTGTGTTGTAGGAGTGACCACTCTCCTGGATTTTGTGTTGTAGGAGTGACCACTCTCCTGGATTTTGTGTTGCAGGAGTGACCACTCTCCTGGATTTTGTGTTGGAGTGATCACTCTCTCACTCCAATATTTCCTAGCCATTGCAGTCGGAGTCTCAAGAAGAGCGATCAAAAGCTCTCCTGGAGAAAAATGTAGGAGAGTGATGAAGAGTGTGAGCGATTACTCTCCTAACAGCTGAGTAACTTGAAGCTACATGTACTTGCATTTCATTATTCGATACCGTCGTGATATGACTGAAACAATGTTGAAAACGACGTTAAATCCTACTCACTCACTCACTCCTTATTCGATTTTGAAGACGGTGAACCCTTTCCGGACACCTGGTCAAAGTCAAACTGATGAATTTGTAACACTGGTACACCATTTCTTTTTATCAGATCATCGCAATGCGCCAGCAAAAGCTGGGAAAACAGGGGCAAATGTTGACAGTGGTTGACATTAAGGAATTCCATAGTTTTTCTCTAACTCAGTGATCGCTGGATACTGTGACAAAATATGTTTGTCATGCGGTATCCAACTGTTTTGGGGTAATTGAACTTCAAACCTTTCGGGCTCCCTGCCTTTGTCTTGTTGAATATTCCATTCTGCTTCTTTTTTTTGCTTCTCACACTTGAGGGTGTGTGTATTATTTAGAGAAATACCAGAGCATGGGTTCGGTGTAAGTCATGTATAATGTATGATATATTGCGAAAAATTTCTGTTCCTGTTTCCCACACCCTGGCATGTAGCTTCTAGAGAATGGGCGCTCATTTCCATACTGTTTCCAGCATAGAGCATTGAGTTGATTGTACATGTATATGAAGCAATCCAGATATAGTCTTTTTTTTTGTGTCTGGACAACATTTCTGACTGAGAGAGAAAATAAAAGTGACATTCTCTGGTAATATTTTTTTTCGGCGAGGCGAGGATCATCGTGTAGTATTTATTGAAATACATGCATCTACATGTCTAGGCAGACTGCATGCACTTTCGAATTCTCGAAGCGTGTCAGGAAGTGTTGGCAGGTCGCAAAAAAATCCTCGAAAACAGTACACTTGAATAAATCCTGAAATAGCGTTACACATGGCCAAGTTGTTGAAGTTCAATATTTCCATGTCATAGAGCAGTCTGGTAATGGCCGTGTCAAAAGTGAACTGTTCGTTACATTAAGGATTGGAAATGTTGAGAAGAACATGTATTATGCTAATTTTCAGAATAGATGACCCATTTTTTGCCATCTTTCACATTGCCACCAAATCGATCGGCACTGGACATACATGTAGCCTCCATTCTTAATTCATTAATGTACGAACAATTATTAATAAAATATAGTCCAGCATGCTCTACATGACCATGGCCCATTGTGCTATAGTGGAGTGCCCAACTCAGTCTGGAAGGGTCTGGTTAAGAACCAGTTACTGCTGTCCCTGAATGTACATTGTACCTATCAGTGAGATCAGTAAACATGCCACTGGCCAGGGGGTTAGTACCATGATGGCTCTCCACAGATAAAAACTATACTCAAAAGAAAAAACAAAAATTTTAAGCTAACCTTGCAGTAATATTGCAGCAACTTATATGTTCCTACATGTATCGTGCAGAAATACATGTATATTCACGAGAAAAGAATTTGCCATGTAAATCCCTGGGTTTTCATGATAAATACACACATTTTACAGAAGTAGTATAGGAGGACTGCTATGTGTAGATGGACTTCCATAAGAGTTTTTCATGAATCAGTGGGGGAAAAAGGAGGGACGTAGTGACGTGTTACATCCATGTGTAAGAATTCCACATTTACAAGAATTGTATTCATACAGTCTTCACACATTGTATGCGTCCCAAATGAGGAATTCTGGAGTGAGTGAGTTAGGGTTTAACGTAGCGATCAGTAGTATTTCGGCCATATAGCGACGATAAAACTAACTATGGTATGATCAGCTGGACATGTTTGAGTATTCGTGTAGAGCTATCACGAAGAGGAAATTAATCTTTCCCCCGTGGCAACAGACCTGGTAAAAAAATATCCGGCTGGTCACTTGCTTGGGGGCAGAGAAATTCTGGAACGTCTATACTACCATACATTGGATCCCTCTCCATCATTCACCTTACTTTTCCCTTGGAGAGTTATTGTTCACTCTCATGAAAATGAAAATGTATTATAGAGTAATACTGACTAGAGTACTTGCTGAGAAGCAACAGAACTTGATAATGTGATGTCTAGCACTGTAATATCACTTCTCTTCATTGCACCATGTAAGCGTCCTGTCTGTGTCTTGTGGGCTGTCCTCAGTGTTTTATAGGGTGGATGGAGGGTTTATGGTTCCATGCTGCTTCAAAGATTTCTTCTTTGAAGTAGCAGGAACACAACTGGACTGGGTGGTGCTTAGTTGGTTCGATCGTCGCGATATAGCTGAAATATTGTTGAAAGCGACGATAAATTCTATTCACTCACTCACCCTGACATTGCCTGACTAGAGTACATGTAATGTATGAATTACAAATGGATGGCACCTTTAAGGCTACCAAAGTTCAGTGGTCAGTCTGAGCTTCCGCAGATAACATGTAGTCGATATATACATGTATCTTCATCTAGTGTGTAATATGATAATCCTGCAGTATGAAGAGTGATCACTCGCCAATAGAAAATCTAGGAGAGCACTTGATCAACAGCTCTTGCAAATTTTACAAAATTCAGAGACTGCTTGTAGATCCTGTTAAGTTTCCTTGGCACCGAAAACAGTGTACATGTGTAGGTGGGGTGGGTAACCAACAACTGATATTTCCCCCTGAGGATAGATTTGAGGGTTGGATGTTAGAACAAAACTCCCAGGTTAACAAAGCCCTGAAGTCTTCACATGTTTTTTGATACCTAGATGGGATTGTTTCTTTGTCCAGTTTTTTTCTTAGTACTTAGAACAGTGAACCATCTACCTACAGGGCACCGTCTAAATTAAATACCCTAAAAACTGTTCTTAAAAAAAAATAAATTGAGAGAAAAAAAAAGAAAAAAAACATAAACAACAAAATTGCAGTAATAAGCCATTTTTGCTTGTTCGAATTCAAGATTACGGAATAGACTGATTAACAGGTCTTTGGCAGGTAAACACAATTTGTGTGGTCCAAGATAAATATACACATTATTAGACACTTTACAACAGACCATCCTACAAGGTGTAAAAAATGAATCAGGCCCACAGGCAAGGTATGGGCAGAACATATGTTTTATATCAGTCACTTTATAGGGGGTGTCCATTCACCCCTAAGATATAGTGGAGTTTTCTGTTGCTGGTCTGAGGATATATGTTGGTTGTATCAAGTTCAGGTGTATGTATTGTTGAAGATGTTCAATTTGAAACTGTACGGTTTCTTTCGAGATACACATGTCCCTCTAATAATTCAATACCACTATCAAGATTCAGTCACCTCCAATTTTTGAGACAAAATTCATTTGGTGGTTCTAATAAATTTGATCGCCAGTAAACTCTCTGATTATAATCAGAGAAATAATGGATTATATGCATGATTTTGAACCATTCTGTCAACTTCCTGTTCTAATAAATTTGATCACCCCCAGATTTTATGGTGGGAAATTTCACTTCCTGTGATTGAATTATTAGAGGGATTACTGTGAAACATTGGTGAAACATATCCCTTCTGTTTATGTTAACTGATTGTACATGTAAGTACACACAACAAACATCAGACATTTGTTTTAATTAGATTATATCGTTTTGCTTGACATAATGTTTTGCTTGATAAACGATATCTAAACTGAATGCAATATGAATGAATCAATATTCAACTCTTCCCATAAAGTCGTTTGGTTAAAATGTTAAAATCATTCCTTAACTGTTTAGAAATATTTTTATTTTGCATGAGTTCATGGAAGCATATTTTGTGTTGACCGTGTCTGAGTGACATATAAGCCAGCACCCCCTGGTGGTGAAAAACGTCAATAATGAAGTAATTTGATAATACACCCACTGAATGATAAATGTTTAAAATAATAACAAGACAGTATTTTAGCCATCGACATGTAGACCAAAAAAAAAACCTCCAGAGAATCTGCCTTTCCACGAAGCATATCGGCAACTTCCTGCAGGGCACGCAAAAATGAGTTTTCATCTCTCCACAGAACCTACAAACTTGTAAACAATTAACACTGTAATTGCTTGTCACTGCGGGAAAAAACGAATTTGTAGTTTCGCAGCGGTATATTAGACAAAGTGAAAAGATGAACTGTGTACAGTGTTAATAACATCAGCAGCATGCCTGTGCACTTTGTAATGGGCCGGGGAATTCGGACGGCTTCCGAGCTTGGGGGCAATCTTTCACAAAGTTGTCAAAGTCTACATTTTAAACACTGATCGTGAACGGATAACATTGTTCGAGGTAATTCCGTACGAAACGCTGCTAGAATAGTTACCTCCGGTAAATTAGTTGTATGTGAATTTTTTTCGTTTCCTGCATCATTACCTTGTAGATCCGTCTATGCTGTCATGCTGGTGCATATTTACATGATTCAAAAAGGCGAGAAAACTTGAGTTCTAGAAAATTAAATGGTGTTCCTAACTTATTACTTTACTAGTTAAGACCAGGAGACAAGGAAATAATCTTGTTTCTTGTTCAAACCCCTAGGCTTCAACATTGGTGCGGTGTCACAATTTGGCAAAAATTGGCCTTGTCATCTTGTAGGTTATCTATCTGTCCATCTCTGTGTTTTTCATTAGTTTATCTCAAGAATAGATATGCCCAGAGGTACACCAAATGCTTGTCCCACATGCATGTGGTCATTCTATAGAAGCTTTTCAAGAGTTGGTGAGATTCGCTCATCATTGCCTGTCCAGGGCAGCAACTGAGATGCTTTCATGTATGTGTGCGATGATATATGGAAATGGAATATTACAGCGAACAAGTTATGTGGTCTGTTCCAAAAGTTCAATACCAGTATCGCTTACAAAAACCAATAGGGAAACATAACAGTCTGCATGCAAATCTAAAGTGCCAATCCTCCTCCAAAAAAAAAGGAAGGTTTTTTCTGCCCATACTAAAGAGGGAATGAGAGGGTCCGAATAGGTCATTGTTTCCCTGGGGCAGAAGAGCAATTACTGAAGACTGAACACGCACTGATGTGGACTGTTAATTAGTTTTTGACACCCTACGAACATGACCCGTTATTCAACAAAGGCCAATAACCAGCTTTCGCGGAAAACGCGACAAAATACCATACAGCTAAGGTTTCATTTGTTCGACTTGCCATAGGCGGTTCAAGCATGATTAGTTTTTCTGCCCAGATATTTTACGTGTAGGTCGTTTTTATTTTATTTTTTTGTCCAATATAAACTCTTGTGTTTTGTGCGAATCCATAATTCAAGTCGCACTCACACACAACTACATAGAGTACACACCTACCTCTACACAGTATATTATACTTTATAGATGGGTGAAAATTTTGGGTTGATGTATTTCAGCAACAACACGTATTGACAGCTCCTAATGTAGCGCACGATGTTCCGTGAAATCCTATTATCTACAACAGAGTGTGTGGACATGTAAAGTGGCCATCAGATATATTACACTGTGAATAGGAAAATGTGTCTGTCGGTCATGTCGATCGATAAAGCTATGTTTTACAATATCTTCATGTACAGCTGGGATACATCCATACCGGTCTAAATCCACAACTTGTCTAATTCAACATCTGAATAAACAGACACCTGCTTCTGTATAATTAACAAATCCTTAATAATTTTACTCTAATCCCTCCGTTCATTCAATCTCCTTATCAAAATTCAATCACCCCCAAAATTTAATTGGTGTTCTAATAAATTTGATCATCCTAAAAAAATCATCGAAATAAGGCCTTTTGTTTTTTATTTGTTGGTTCACGGATCTGAGTGATGAAAAAACCAGGTCGACAGGAGGGAAAAAAACCCAAAAAAACAACACACTCTCACATATACACAAAATTACACTCATAGTGTAATAACTTCGATACAGCCGAATACAGTTGTAACACTGGGTGTACATGTATAATAGCATGTAGAAGTCACAGAAAAACAATATATGCACTTTGTGGCATGTTCAATGAAAGGACATTGATGTCTTCAAAGTGGTTTGACAAGACAAGACTCCTCTGGTTTTGCTGTCTTTTTTCAACATCCTCTCAAAAGAAAACTTTTGATGACCAGAGTTTGTGAAGTTGTATTTAGTACTGACCACAGTTTCTGAACTTGTAAATAATTATTGGTCCAAATTGGGGGCATGTTGTTGTATCTGCAAGATATCTGTATTTACTCAGAGTTAAAAAGTACTCAGTACTTTTCCTATTGACTAATTGTACAAAAGTTTCGAACATTTTATTTATAAAAATGGATGTCCTTTCGGCTGTGAAAAATACATACAAGATTCGGCATCAACAACATGCTACCACCCATGGCCCTTAAATCACGAAATATAGGCCCCCTATAATATTGGGGGTTACGAAAAGCGAATGTATGAAGATCGTGACCTTTCATTCAGGAGGGCATCTCTTCTCTTCGCCATATCCATCATAATGCAACAGCTCACCTGGGTCTGGCGTCCTTGTCAGATCGGATAACTTGAAGGAATTTACTCCGGAAGGAGTGCAACACTGACATCGGGGTAGACAGGTCACATTCAGAGACGGCACTATCTTCATGTTTTGACGACTTCACGGAGGAAAGCGTGTCAGCCGACGTAATACATTTGCAGACGATGTCCCCAACAGTATCGCTGCCGCTCGTTACATTGCTGAAAAGATCTAGTCTTGACATCCGCCCCTTTCTTTACGACGACACAGATGTAAAAACTGCCCGCCATCCATCCCGCCATTTTGTGACAGCGCGCCACAACAACTTTGCAGAATTATCTCCCTTGAAAGGTCCAAAATGGATGCGCGATGTCTACAGATACCTCGTGTCTAAAGTTTCACTCTTCGACAGTATATATTTTTGTATACCTCTGCAGCCTTTCCACTGAGTCATCCTGTCGAGAATTGTAATTTTTTTTATCAGAGGATATAAAAATAAGGTCAGTAGCAAATTTGTACGTTGGCGGAAATAAAAAAGGACAAAATCTTTTCTTTTTTTTCCACTTTTCGGAAAAAGTGAGTCGGCGGATCCGTGAACCAACAAATAAAAAACGAAAGGCCTAAGCTGTATAAGCAATAACCAGAACCAATTTTTATTATGTGATTGCAGTCGTTCGTCCGTCTGTCCACTTCGTGTCTGGACAGTACATTGGACAGTTTTTAACCTACGATTCCAATATTTTGTGGGTATATGCACCAGGGGGAGACATGTCGAGTACGAAATATGTGCGACTGGGTTGTTACGATGGCAATGAGATGTAACAGGACATTTTTTCCAATGAAAGTAATCTCTGGTGAGGTATGGCCTAACCAAGACATACCCCCATCTGTCTGCGAAGATGTAAAAGATAGTGCCACGGCACTGTAGGTCATCTGTCTGTAACTGGAGAAAGTAGCTGTGAGAAATTTTTACTAAAGAACTGCAATAGATGAGTTTCTAACTTGTGTTGTCCCCCCTGAACACTATAAAATGATCCATGCAGTTATTTCCTGAGATTTTATGATAAAGTTTCATGGGAAATTCAAGATGCGGCAATATTGGATTTTCGAAATGAACCAAAAAAAGGTATCTTGCACAACTGGACCACAAGGGGAACCTGTGTATCAACATCCATGCAGTAATATCCTAAGAATTTACGATAACAAAATTTCATGGGAAATCCAAGATGGCCACCTGGTGGCCATATTGGATTTTTCAATCAGACCATATATGGTATCCTGCACAGCTAGACCACAAGGGCAACCTCTGTACCAAATTTGAGAAAGATCCATGCAGTAGTTCCTGAGAAATCACGATAACAATGTTTAATCTGGAAATCCAAGATGGCCGCCTGGTGGCCATATTGGATTTTTCAATCAGACTACAAATTGTATCTTGCGCAACTAGACCCCAAGGGGAACCTGTGTAACAAATTTGAGAACGATCCATGCAGTAGTTCCTGAGAAATCGCGATAATGTTTCATCTGGAAATCCAAGATGGCCGCCTGGTGGTCATGTTGGATTTTTCAATCAGACCGCAAATTGTATCTTGCGCAACTAGACCCCAAGGGGAACCTGTGTATCAAATTTGAGAAAGATCCATGCGGTTCTTCCTGATAAATCACGATAACGAAGTTTCATAGGGAAATCCAAGATGGCCGCCTGGTGGCCATATTGGATGTTCGAATCAGAGCAGAAAAGGTATCTTGCACAACTAGACCCCCAAGAGGAACCTGTGTACCAAATTTGAGAAAGACCCATGCAGTAGTTAACGAAAAATAATGATGACAAGATTTCACTGGCAAATTCAAGATGGCCGCCTGGTGGCCATATTGGATTTTTCAATCAGACCACAAATTGTATCTTGCACAACTAGACCCCAAGGGGAACCTCTGTACCAAATTTGAGAAAGATCCATGCAGTACTTCCTGAGAAATCGAGATAACAATGTTTCATCTCGAAATCCAAGATGGCCGCCTGGTGGCCATATTGGATTTCTGAATCAGACCACAAAAGTATCTTGCACAACTAGACACTAAGGGGAACCTGTGTATCAAATTTGAGAAAGATCCATGCAGTACTTCCTCATAAATCACGATAACGAAGTTTCATAGGGAAATCCAAGATGGCCGCCTGGTGGCCATATTGGATGTTCGAATCAGAGCAAAAAGGTATCTTGCACAACTAGACCCCAAGGGGAACCTGTGTACCAAATTTGAGGAAGATCCACAAAGTAGTTCCTGAGAAATCGCAATAACAATGTTTCATGGGGAAATCCAAGATGGCCGCCTGGTGGCCATATTGGATTTGTGAATCAGACCACAACAGGTATCTTGCACAACTAGACCCCAAGGCGAACCTGTGTACCAATTTGAGAAAGATCCATGAAGTAGTTCCTGAGAAATCGCGATAACAAAGTTTCATGGGGAAATCCAAGATGGCCGCCTGGTGGCCATATTGGATATTCAAATTGGACTAAAGTACACATTTTGTACAACTAGATCCAAAGGGGAACCAGTGTACCAAATTTGAGAAAGATCCATGAAGTAGTTACCGAAAGATAATGATGACAAGATTTCACTGGCAAATTCAAGATGGCCGCCATGGCGGCCATATTTGAAATCGCATCGACACCCCATGAACAAATTCTGGTGTCCTTATTGGGGGGAACATGCATGCCAAGTTTCAGCTTAATCGGCCAAGCGGTTTCAGAGAAGAAGATGTTTACGGACGACGGACGACGGACGACGGACAGTCAGGCCATGACATAAGCCCATCGGGCCTTCGCCCAGATGAGCTAAAAAGGAGAATCTAAAAACCATTGCAACAGTTTATAGTATGATTACTTACACATTGTGAGTCTTTCTGCATTCTCAACCTGTACTTTCCCAGTTTCTGTCACTTTCTGTTGTAAGTATTCCACTGTTGTTTTCACCAGCTCTGGTGACTGTGCCCCACCCCACAACAACAACGCACAGTTCCCAGGTTTGACAGTCAGCTCCTCAATCATCATGGCAAGTCTAAAGAGAAATAAAGTTAATTGGGATATGTTAACTTACATTTGGGCAATGAAAGGGTGTAGCACTGTGGGAGGGAGTTCCTTTTGCCTTGTTTAAGCAGAGCTATCACGTAAGCAAACGGCCTCAAATGCCTGTTAGCTCAGGGGCTAGCTCTTGTGTGGTGTCAGCACACACAGTGAGCAAAAGGTTCACTGAATTGATTCCCGCAGTTCCCGCAGAACACCACCTTCTAGATCATGTGATAATTCAGGTGACCGGGCTCACGTAAAAATGGTCATTTTGAACAGTTGTACGTATAAATCACGTGAAAATAAGATGCGTTCCATTGGATGGTCGAATAAAAAATGGCTGAGCTGTTAGCTTACGTTCGTCGCACACGATGAGAATTTTGCCTCGCAAGGCAGAATTATCAAACAAGTTTGACATTTTCTCCCGGTCTCACGAGGCGATAACCTCACCAAAAACTGCCCGCACATGACGGCTAGCCCCTGAGCCAACAGGCAATTAGCTCAGCTTATAGCTCTCGTGTGCATCAGGCTTTACATCGTAAAGTCTGTGTACAATTGTGTGTCACCAGGATCTCATAAGAGGGGGTCATTTCCTATGCTCACTTATTAGAGAGCCCAGCCGTCTGCTGTTCAACACAGGAAAATAACATGGTTGAGCGCTGGGAGGGGGTCGTTCGCACCCAATGACCCCCGCTAACGATGCCCTTAGTGTAGGAGAACTAGAAAGGTTGGATGTATTGAAAGAAACAGTTAATATATGAAAAAGAAAGCCTGCCGTTGATTTATTCCAAATACATTATGGTTTCAGATATAAAATGGGACGGAGTTTAATATCGGATGTGGTTGAATTAATTTTTGCAAATAAATATGAGCGACCATCCACATTATGAGAAGCATGGACGAGATGGAAGAAGAAACCATAAAACTTGGCTATAAGACAGATAGTATCTGGGTGGCGATTTAGAAATTGAAAAACTATCTATACAAAAGGGTCTTTCTGAAAGATTGGTCATTGCTAAGCAGCCTACTGGTATTGCTCGGAAACATAGATGAGACAATCCTTACATCAATTAACTGCTACTTATATACAACTAATTTTCGCTCTATGAGAAAGTAGACACTTTTAACGAAATAGGATGTTTGCCATCAAGTTTCCGATGGGGCATCCTGAAAAAATATTCAGTACATCAACCCTGAATATTTAGCTCTTTTAGCCATTTATCCTTCCCGATTTAACAATTAAACAGCACCGAAAGAATGGCCTTTCGTGTTCACTCCCCTGTTTTGTTTTTTTGTTTTTTTTTAAAACCTTTTTGTTTTGCTCATTTGAACCCAATGGGGGTCTGGATGCAAGGATGCCTTTTAAACCTGCGAATATTGGACTGGTCCAAATCAACAATATCCGACGTCAAAATTTCACCACCCAAAACAAAAAAAATGTATCAAACAGATAGTTCTACTGAGTATTGTTTACTAATATTTTGACTGAATACTATAATATTTGCATTATGCCAGTGGCCGGCATAAGTTCTGAACACACAATTGGCCTAGATTACAGCAGCAATCAATGTTCAGACAGTCAAGTTTTTTTATCTCTAAACCAGGGGGGGGTAGGGTCCCCTCTTCCATTTGTATAGGACAATCTGGCTACAGATAACTCCAGCATATTAAACAAGCGTTCTGAGAACCCCAACATCTCGCCTTGCAGGGTCATCCGCCGAAGGTGCAGCAGTATTGAAAGCATACATGTAGAGCAAACAATAACATCTGGAATAGGTGATGTGGTACAGACAATAATGTCTGGAATAGATTATCTGGTACAGACAATAACATCAGTCCCATGTGGGATTACTGGCATATAAGTTAATCCCATGTAGGGTGGATAGGTCAGTGCCGTCGGATTACTGGTGCATACGGCAGTCCAGTGTGAGATTACTGCTGGATAGGTCAGTCCCATGTGAGATTACTGCTGGATAGGCCTGTCCTGTGTGGGATTACTGCTGGGTGGACCGGTCCCATGTGTTATTACTGATGGATATAGACCAGTCCCCTGTGGGATTACTGCTGGATAGTCCAGTCCCAAGTGGGATTACTGCTGGATAGGCCAGTCCTGTCTTGGATTACTGCTGGATAGATGAGTCTCGTATGGGATTATTGCTGCATAGGAGATTACTGCTGCATAGGCCAGTCCCATGTGGAATTACTGCTGGATAGGCCAGAGGACCCATGTGGGATTACTGCTGGATAGGCCAGTCTGATCTGGGATTATTGCTGGATAGGTCAGTCCCATGTGGCATTACTGCTGGGCCATTCAAAATATTATTTACGTTTACCGTAACCCGACCGATCCGAAAAAAACGTAGCTGCGCAAAAAAAAATTGTCCGGCATATTTTTTTTTACGTTTTCGCGAACCTGTAAAAATGTCTGTTTCAAGGGGAATAACTCCTCGCGCATCCCGTAAGGGGAGTTTACTCTGCCCAGGGTACAATTTCGACGATGCAAAACGAAGTGGCGGGGCTTCTTCACATGTTTTGATGACGTAACGCGCAAACTACACCTCGGAAACCTTTGCTCGTTTATTTTTTGGAAGAATGAATGCTCTCTGTAAAGGTTCCCGACTGGCGCCAGATGGCGCGAGTGTGAATTCTAACATGCGGCCGTCAAACAGAAAGTACACGAGCGTGAAAATGAAAACCGGAGACGTTTGGAGTTTATTTAGCAGATAATTTTGATTCGGATTCATTCATAATTAGAATGACAAACAATTTCCCCTGAAACAGCACATCAGGAAAAGTAGAATTAAGCGGTAAGAAATTTATGAAAATAAAACTGGATCGTTTCTTCAAAGACATTGCCTGCATGAGACTTGTCATGAACAACAACAACGCGGTCGACCCTTTACGTTGAAAACACGCATTTCTTTAGAAGTCAGTTTATTTGAAGTCAAGATTTTAAATTTAACGGTACTGCACTTCTTGCTTATGTCGGTGACTTTTGAATTTTTGTTGGTAATTTAGATCTTTCACTGTAAAAAACATCGCGGTATTAAATGAAAAATATTATATGTGAGACAAAAATATCAGGAATTTCCTTATTTTTTTAATGTTTTTGCATATCTGTTATAAATCCATGGCAAACTGTAAGGCCTACTCTTTATAAGGCTCATTAATAATAATTGTTCGTTTTACGTTAACATCAACTGCTTGACAGGAAATGAGGCAGGTGGTCAGGTTTTATTTATATCTTTTGTCTTGCAATGTAGACAGTCATGACAGTCCCAAATTATTTGTTTTTCATATGCAATATACAAAGATACAAAAAATAAGATTCAGAGTATATACATGTATACTTGCCACATATAAAAAATGTTTAGGTTGAATACCGCTCATCAATGGGGATAACCAACCACTCGCCTGAACTAATTTAAGGCGTGCGATTTTAGGTGTGCTAAACACACTCCTGAGAATAAATAAGGCAATTTCAATTTTTCTCATTGAGAAGCTCATATCTAGTTGCGCAGTAACCAGCACTGGCGAAAATGGTGACTGGTCACGAAACGCTGGGTGCGGGAAATTTGGATTCTTTGGATTCTCGCAAACTGAGCCAATGAGAATCCAGTTTCTCACAAAAGGCAAAAAAAAAAAAAGGCAAAAAAAAACCAAAAATCCCTACCTACCTACCTACCCACCTTTTTCAAATTGCGTTACAGTAAACACATTTTTTTTTAGAATGGCCCTGGATAGGCCAGTGCCATTTGGGATTACTGCTGGATAGGTCAGTCCTGTGTAAGATTACTGCAGGATAGGCCAGTCCCAAATGGGATTACTGCTGGATAGACCAGTTCGGTCTGGGATTACTGCTGGATAGTTGAGTTCCGTATGGGATTACTGCTGAATAGGTCAGTCCCGTGTGGCATTACTGCTGGATAGGCCAATGCCATTTGGGAATACAGCTGGATAGGTCAGTCTCATGTGGGATTACTGCTGGAGAACTGTGACCTACTAGGAAAACATGAAACATGTCCACCAAGTATTATAATCATCCCACAAAAGGTTCAACAAACTTCCCATGTACAGATCTACATGTAAATTTTTGCCCAACAAAAACCTTATCAATGGAAAGGTACAAAGTCTAAACTGCAATGATTAGGACAAAAATTCATATTTAATGTCATATTTCTTAAATAGCACATGCACATCATCAAATCACATTGAACTTGGGTAGCAAGTGTCAAACTCATCCAATGAAAGCTAACAGCTTCAGAAAACTTTCCATGTACAGGTGTACATGTATATACATGTACATTATTATTGGCAGATTACTTAGACAAAACCCTCAAAATTTGAACAAAAATTAATACTTCATCTCCTAAATAGCACAGGTACATCTTCTAATCATAAGAAACATGTGTACCAAGTTCCATAATCATTCAATGACAGCTGACAACTGCAGCAAACTGTGGTGTACAGATGTACATGTGCACTTCAGCTAAACGCAAAACTCTATCATTTGCCATAATATGTAGAAATATTAATATTTCATCTCAAAAATAGCATAGGTACATTCTCTAATCATAAGAAACATGTGTACTAAGTTTTGTAATCATCCAATGAGAGCTGACAACTGCAGCAAACTTACCATGTAACGACAAAGCTATTTTCAAACAAGGACTTTGGCGAAAATCCTGCATCTAACCCTGCATGTCAATGTACATGTATACATATAGAGGCCTACATGTACATTTCACCTAAACAGAAAATTCATTCATTTGCCATAATTTGGAGAAAAATTAATATTTGTTCTCAAAAATAGAACAGGTACATCCTCTAATCATAAGAAACATGTGTACCAAGTTTCATAATCATTCAGTGACAGCTGACAACTGCAGCAAACTTACCATGTACATGTACAATTTACCTAAACAGAAAACTCATTCATTTGCCATAATATGGAGAAAAAGTAATATTTCTTCTCAAAAATAGCACAGGTACATCCTCTAATCATAAGAAACATGTGTACTAAGTTTCATAATCATCCAATGACAGCTGACAACTGCAACAAACTTTCTAAGTACAGATGTACATGTGCACTTCAGCTCAGCTAAACGCAAAACTCTATCATAGGGATTTTAACATTGGAGCACCCCAGGGGTAGTACCCCCAGGTGGCATACCCACCCCCCATATTTTTTAAATATTTTTTCTAATTTTTCTAGATTTTTTTTTAATTTGCTAAACCAACTAGAGCCTATAGGCTTTTTTATATATTGATGTCTGGGAATCGTAGAAACGACTGGTATTTGTCATGCCTATCATCAGCATACATCTGAACTTCACCACGATTTTTGGGCAAAACCTAAATAGTCAAGTATTGTATTTTTATCAAAATAATACCAGAAGCAAATGAACTAGAATTCTGCAGGTTACAGTTTGACTCGCTACAATGCATTGCCTACCCAGCCTCCCTTCTAATAACATTTGACATTGTTCACAAAAGGACTGGCAAGTTTCATGTTCGCACGATTCAACAGGACTCTCAAGCAGCAAAATGAAGGCGAGTGATTCGTCACTCGCCTGAATTTAAGCTCAGGCGAGTGAGGCGAGTGCTTTTATCACTCGCCTGAGAAATTCCTGAGGCGAGTGAAATGCTAAAATTACTTCTACAAGTACATTACAGAATTTGTGGGTCACATATGCGCGGTTCAGAACGGTGTTGTAGTCTTCTTTAATTCGGAACACTGATGTAAGTTCCTTTCCCCATTTTAGATACGTTGATAGTTCTATCGGCTTTCCTTTCGGATTCGACATCATGCAATTTTCCGCTAACAGTGACAAAATTGTCAGGAACGAAAAGGCGTGCTTGACACCGGAATTGCGTGAGAGCAATAAAAAGCATGGACTTGATCGTGGGACGAAAGTCCGCGTAACAGCGAGAGTAAATCAAAATCGGAAACTAATGTTTAAAACGGAGTGATGTAATGTTAAACAAAATCGGAAACTAATGTTTAAAACGGCGTGATGCCATGGTGGTTTGAGCCGTGGTGTTGACGGATTTTATATTTGTGGAAATCATAACCCACATCTCAAAACGTGTCTGTATGGAAATACAAGGGAGGCGACCAGTCTACCCATAACGGATCTGTAATTTCGTTCCGACACAGGGTTATACTTTTTGCACAAACACATGAAGCGGAAATGGCGGGAAGCCTTCCGAAATTGCTGAACAACAAGATCTTTACGAAACCAAGAATTTTACGACAACTGAAGATGTCATTAAATTTTATTCTGACCTATGAAACATGCCAATGATGAACAACAAGATATTTTGGAAGCCAAGAACTTGACAGCAACAGCTGAAGATGTCATTAAATTTTATTCTGACCGACGAAAACAGGCGAGTGGTGAACCAGGCGAGCAAGAGGCGCGCACGAGTGATCGCTCGTCTCTCTTTGAGAGCCCTGATTCAAAATCGAGTGATGCATCATTGGAGATTGAGCTGATGCTGAAATTTGAATAGCAATCCTGATCCTCCATCCAGGTATGTGTACTCCGTACTGGTACATAACAAATAGTGCTCAAATGGTTCGTTGAAAATAACAGCAACAGACGGATGCATGCTTCGACTTGTTCATAGAAAAGTCAAGCTTATGTAACGTGTACGAGCAGGACCAGTCGTAGTGTTTAGAAGAAAACGAATCAATAACCGGGATTGCCCACTGGCATTCTGGCCGTCACCGTCGTTAACCCCTTCACTAGTAGGGATCCGGGGCTCGAAGAGATGATCACAACCCTATAAGGATGACTGACGCTCATGTAAAGGTCTATTATGGTATATTCTGCACAAATAGTATACGCGGTTACAAATAATAGCGTAGAACCGCGTGGCTCAGACAGAATGTCTAAGGAGATGTAACGTTAGGATATTTACATATATGTACAGACACTAGGAGAGTGTATGCAAATAACCTTGATGTATATATACACGTGACGTGAGAGGATGCGTGCACACAAGTTAACGTACACTTGGGGTGTGCATATAAGGTTCACGGATACGTACACTTGATGTGTGCACATAAGGTTCACGGATACGTACACTTGGTGTGTGCATATAGAGTTAAACGTATCCCTGGTGTATATGTGGATAATAGAAGAGAATGTGTGCAGTTTGAGCTTGATGTTATATGGTAATAATATATATATAAGAGTGTATGCATATAACTTTATAGTTAATATAGTGCTTTAATGCGCGATAAGGGCGGCCTGGCTGCTGGCCCTTCTCTTCTAGGGATAAGGGCGGCCTGGCTGCTGGCCCTTCTCTTCCGTCGTTGGAACGTTATGGATATAACGCTCCCTCCAGGGATGGCACCCAGTCGTTGGAACGTTAAGGATATAACGCTCTCTCCAGAGATGGCACCCAGTCGTTGGAACGTCAAGGCCCGTTGGAACGTTACGGCGGTAACGTTCTCCCCAATATATATATACCCTCAGGCGTTGGAACGTCACAACAGTGACGCTCTCTCCAGATATAGCACCAAGTCGCTGAAACGTCACGGCCCGTTGGAACGCTACGCGGTAACGCTCTCTCCAGAGACGACACCCAGTCGTTGGAACGTCACGGCAGTGACGCTCTCTCCAGAGACGTGGCAACTCGGCGTGTACTTCACCCCCAGTCGTCGGAGCTTGACCGTAACTTGTCAGCTCACCAGTCTGCTTCCCGCACAGGTAAGAATAGCCCGGCGTCTCAACCCTTACGGCTGCTGCGACCCGTCTATAGACACGCCTGTGACTACACGACCTCACGACGATCTCTCAGGTAAGTATCACGCACCACTCAACTCTCAGGGACCGTCAGGACAATTACTTGGGTATATCTTGTAGCATTACTATTTCATCTGGTACCGATGAAACATCGTACGGTCTGTAAACTGCCGTTGTAAGCTGTGCCCTGGGCTTGACCGTACAGTCTGTAAGCCTGGTTACCACTTTTACATCGGTAAAAGGAAGCCCGCCTTCTGTAACGTGTGATAAATACACGTGTCCTACTGGAATCTGTATGTCTTGTTACCGCTTTTACATCGGTAAAAGTGAGCCCACCTGCACCGTGCCTTTATGCGTGATAAATACGCATATCCTCCCTGTGGGATCTGTGGTCTGTGGCTTTCTTGACTGTATAATCTGTGGTCTGTATATCTGGACTTGTACTGTACTGTTTATGATCTGTGTGTCTTTATTTGCTTGTAATGTGTGATAAATACACATTTCCTTCTTGGTGGAATCTGTGTTCTGTTTGTTTCTTGTGTGCTCTGTGTGCTGTATCTTTCTCGACGGTATAATGGTGATCAGTCTGGCTGGACTGGTACTGTTTGTGATCTGTGCGTCTTTATCTGCTCGTATGTGTGATAAAGACACATGTCCTTCCAGTTGAATCTGTAAGCTGTATCTGTAACTTGTCTATGGCCAGCTATACGCCGTCTGTGTAACTGTCTGCGGCCTCTCCTGCTCCCAAAGCGCCCGGCCCAGTTTATCGATGTTTACCGACGAAAATGGCTCGCCCGCCTGAGTCTTGCCTCGGCCCGCCGGCTGTAATACTGCGACCGTTTCCGTCCCGTAAAGCGTTGCCCGGCTGTCGGCGACGGATAAACAGGCTACACGATACGTTGTAGGACTATGGCAGGGGGAAACTTGGTTGATTTATCTCTGTATTTAGTGCAGTTGTATACTTCTGGGGAGGGAGGGAATCTCCTGACTATTGTCATATACCGCTACACGGTCAAGAAGATCAACAAATATTGTGGCTTAAGTCCCAGTGCAGCGAGATAGCACAACAATATTGTCGAAATTATCAACCTACTGGTATAGACACTAAAAGCCCTATTTTATACTGAAGTTAGACCATGCAAGTTGCCTAAATGTGCTACAGGCAAACGCATGTCTCATTACAGTGTTATAGAATACCCCCAACTACATGTACATACAACACGTCAGTCGGACGTGTTCCCTAAACTATAGTACAACCACAAACACGTTTCCACACTGAAAATGCGAGCCGCAAATTCTCATTGGATTGGCGTGTTCTCACAGGTTACACTCGCTACAGGATTTATAATCTTTTAGATTCCCAGGCCAAAACAACTGCCTATTACGGCCAACCGTAAATTGTGCCAAAAATCAATAAGTTACAGGCTGTACCTGAACGTGTTTCTCCAGCCTTCAATTTCTCATCTGACCCCGCTCTCTCCGTTCGTCCGAGCTTATATAGGGCTACCGCTCTTCCGTGAATAAAGGTAGAAAACAGAACCGTTCTCCTGCAGATAAAGGTAGCACAAGTCGACGATGCCAGCGCCCTCTTTATTGTCACTTACACCACACTTCCCCGAACCGTTTATATGGACCTCGCTGAATAAATATGGCTATGGAAGAACAAACCATAATTCAAAACTGACGTAATTGTTAAATATCAGCTTCCAACTCGCTCTGGTAAGCGAGAAATACAGGGGAATGCATTTCCGAAATCTGCCTTGCTCAACGCGGACGACACGGGTCAAGGTCGTTCTTCCACATTCCAGCGTAGCACACGCTCCTGATTCAAACTGTTCTCTACACAAACGGGTAACCGTTACACTTATAAGGGAGATATGCTGTAGAATGATCTCTTGGTTGTCTTCGAGGGAATGAAACGTGGGCGTCTCTCCAGTTTTGCTTACATCTTTGTTCAAAGGGGATGAAATATAGGACTGCTGACCTGGCTTTTATTTTGCTCGATTCTGAGAAAATATGAGGTCATGAATGCGACTCGCCACTCCTAAAAAATATGACCGATCTTATATCTATGACAAACCCATATTCTGCCAAGGTACGGCCAGAGATGAGGACTAATCCTATGAGGCTGCAAAATCCGTATGAGAGGTGGCCCTTCAATTTCAATCAAAAAAAAAACTTTCAGTCCTTAACCTTTGAAATCCTTTGTCTGTCTGACTTTTCCCTGATTAAGAAGCAAATTTCCATTTTTGTGAAAACAAAATATTATTTTGAGATGCAAAAATGCATCTCCATGATTCGCCAACACCACCAAAATCTTGTCAGTCCTTTGCCTATCTTGCAAGATCATTATACCCAAATTTCATGGAAATCAAACACGTTGTTCAGAAGATATGATCAGGGCCGTATCCAGAGATTTTTTGGGGACACCGGTATTCGACGTTGTTGTTACACGTAAATTTGATGTTATTGTTGCTGCTGCTGCACAAAAACCACAGAATCTCCGATGCTGTTGACTTACACAGAGATCAGAGTGACCTAGCATGAAAAATCTGGAAAATGGCAGATTTTCATAAATTTGTTTGTCATTTACATGTACTTGTATGGTTATAATTACAAGCGTCTAAACCGTCATCCATAATTCAGCCGTCGTCCATTAGAGAATATCCGCGTCCATAATCCAAAGACCTATTCCATATTCCATATAACAGTATTAGCCCCAAATTCAAAAAAACAATCATAGTATACATAAACATAGGCTTGTTTCCTGCAAGAGAGAAGCGGTCAACAGTTTTCAATGATGCCGGCAAGACATCAACTTGCCAAAAATCTGGAATTCCAGATAAATCTGGAAAACTCCAATCACTGCTTACATCAGGGTTTGTTGGATCCTCGACAATACCATTTCAGTGCTTTAATCAGTGCCAGGGTGTATATTTTCCTGTTTTTCCGTAATCCTGTTCTCTCAAACACGTCATCGTTGTTGCCACCGATATAGCGCATTCCCCACACATCGGTTGTTCTCAAGTTTTTGATTGCTGTAGGAAGACCAGGCGAAAACCAGCGTAGCACAGCGATCATTGCCTACTAAAGGGGGGTCAATGCAATGTCATTTAAAGTATGTAATGCATAAAACGTGGCCAGCAACGCAGGGCGGCGGAAGGAGTTAAATATTGGGGGGGCGAAACCGGGGGTGGGACCGGGAGGGGGTGTCCCCCTCCCGCGAAGCGGGGGGTCCGGAAAAATTTGAATTTTTAGCGTCCATTTAACGCATTTTAGAGCATTTCCGAGGCCTATTAGGGGCGATAATTCACAGCGAGTTTTCCTATTTTTAACTCTTCCGAAACGCTAAAAAAAATTATAATCAACAAGGCTGAACATCGATGCAGAGTCCAACTGATTCAACATCGTCTTGTGCGTTTCCTATTTCAGTGACAGTAGATAAATATTTCGTCTTTTCTGCATCGAATGTGTCCCGTTGCTATTTTTAACACCGGGACCCCAGCAAGAGAAGAAGCCATTGATAATACTTTTCGTTATTTAAATTCGAATCGGATGAAAAATTGTTGGTGCCATCAACTACAATGCCCGCCACCATGATTCTTTATCGGCGAGCAGGAGAGGCGGCCATCTTAATACGGAATATTAAGTTGAGGAACACGGCCGGGGATTCCCGCTGAAGCTAGATAGGACAAACACTGGACAGATGTTGGTATATTTTCGACATTGCATTTAATTGAATGTATTTGCGATGCAGGAATCCTGAGGGTTTCAACACGAGGTTCAATACATTCAATAAAGTTAACCTAACAGGGATCAAAATTATCGCGGCAGTCGCTACAACACACCTACAAGTTTTTCACGAAATAGCACATGCTGCGGATTTCAATTTCATACTATAATGATCATGCAATCGAGCTAGAACTTTCACATATTATGCTCTCTTGCCGTTACATCAAAAGACATTTATTTTTAGGACATTTTTTCGATTTCAACCGCACCACGCACAGGCCAAAATGCCGCCTTATCATATCTCCTTATCATGTCAAATGGAAGATACAAGTCATTTAAATTCATTCAACATGTTTGACAAATTGATTAAGCGAGCTTGTCAGTAAGAGCAGGTATAAGAACAGTAGTACCGTACAGAATTTAACCACATCCACACACAGGACTCCTTCGTGAACTTTCACATCAACAGATATCGTGGATATTTATACTACTTGCACGAGATCACCAGAAGGTAGACTATACATTCATTAGTTTGAGAATAATTCTCAGTTTGCCGATAACGCATTCTGTAGAGTAGCTATACGTCGCAAGTTTGAGACCATTAGGCCTACACAGGAGAACAGGAAACGCTATACCATGGTACTGTAAATTCCAAATACCCGTGCACATGCATAGGCGTTATTGCTGAGCGAAATTATTATGGAGACCAAGTGGTTAAGCGAAATTATTGGGGGGGCCAAAGTGGTCCTTGGCCCCACCTCTCTGAATATTGGGGGGGCCTGGCCCCCCCGGTTCCGCCGCCCCTGTACTATTGAATTACAAAGTTTGAAGAAGGCTTCAGTTGAACTCCAGTTTAATGTAGTAAGGTTAAGCAGCCAAAAAAGATATTTTTGACCTGGAGTTTGGACGCCGGAGTTTGGGCGCCCATACCGGTATACCGGCTTCATAATGGCCCTGGATACGGCCCTGATGATGTTACACATGTTTACCTGCATTCATGTCTATAGCGCCACCTAGTGACGACCAAATGCCACAAAAAACAAGCAGGTGAAATCTAAAGCCCTAGGGAGATGGCACATAAGTGTTCAATAGAAAAAACTTTAATCGTGATAATGGTTATGAAGGTTTTGATGTTAAGTCAGATAAATGAGATTTTTCATTGAAATGGCAAATTGGTTCGCACCGAAAGGGAATTATCATGCAGGCTCGAAATGACACCCTGCTATTGGCGAAAAGCAGGCGAAAATTTGCCTGTCGCAGGCCAAGTGAAAATTGACCTGCTAAAATAAAAAAATCGTGAAAAAATAGCAGGCAATAAGTTTTTAGGCGAATGAAATGCCTAAAGATCGATTCTCCGTTCGATATTGAAAATATTCGTACTGCCAAACCATTACAGCAATCTTTGTACGTCAAAATGTTTTCGTACGGCTCGAAGTACTGAACTGGCGCCGATCCGATTGTTGTGGCAAGTAGTTGTCTCCCTTGTTGTGTGCGCGCATGCCTGCCGTTATTACTTCCGCATCCGTTAACAACATCCGACAAGCGAGAAGCCAGCGTGGTATTCGATGCTAAACGCCTAAAACATGGCACAAAATACTGTCGAACTGTCCACGGTTAAATCGTGGGGATTCAGCTGGTTGAACGCGAAACAAACGATCATAAAAGGCGGACACACGCTTGTTACAGAGGTCAATTGTGAGTTGTGCGCCAAGTATGAGAAGCAGATAATTAAATTAATTAAATTGATTATTTTTATATATATAATTCATTTCTACTTTTTGTATAATTTCTAGTCATAGACTGTGGCCAAGAACTGAGTACATTCCAAGTGAACTCTATGATTGATATTCTGAACATTATGATATCTTCACGTGCCAATGATGTATCAATATTCATTACAATCGTAATAGTCTGACATTTTATGTGATTCATGTGTGATTTCTAGTCATCTGATAGTGAACTCGAGAACCGGTTAACTAGTACGTGGCACAGGCGAACTGTCACAAATATGGATTGATAAAGATGTGTCGTCTAAGTTGTAATATAAACAACAAAATACATTGGAATCAACAATATAAGTTTTATTAAAATCATATCTTGTGTTGTACTTACCTGTGTCATTTAATCGAGTGCCCCTTGATCGAAGTAACTTGGAAATTTCGAAAAACTGCAGGTCAAATTTACTAATAGCAGGTCATCTAAGGTTTGGCCTGCGATTTTTACGTATCCGAAGAAAAATAGCAGGCCATTGCATTTTCTCTAATTCGAGCCCTGTTATGTCGGCAATCCTATATTTATGCTTGGCAACCTAGAATAGAACAATTTTTAAATATTTCTCCAAGCGAATCAGTTAATTTCATTTCACGAAAAACTTTTTTTTGAGACGCAAAAAACTTGCATTTATAGTTATGCCAGCTACATCAAAATCTTTTCAGCACATTGACTATCCTTCAAGACCATTGTAATAAAATTTCAAAGAAATCAGACAAGCCGTTCAGACGAAATCGTCAGAGACAGGTTTACCTATACTCTGACTATAAGGTAGCAGGTATCGAAACACAACCAGACAAATTTTCCAGGCCTAAGGAGATAGCACACAAAGTCTGACCCGAAAATATTCAACGGTTTCAGAGATATTCACGTTTAAAGTCGCGGCGGCAGCGGCGGATCCGGCGGAGCCGTTTCTCATGAAAACATAAGAGCATCCACTTTGTGGAAAAATTCTTTATGGAAGAGGGCTGGTTAGAGGATTTGGATATGACACTTGATCAAGCTGTTGGTAATTAACTCTTTACCATATCATGGATTAATGACAAAAGAATTTATGGCCAATATTACTCTGAGTAAGCTACTTGTACATGTATATTAGTTGTTAAAGCTGACAAAACTGGGTCAGGAAAAGAACTGGCCTAGAAAGCTACCCAGACTTTGCTGTACATGAAAACCACTGGCTTCAGAGGCTATGTTAAATTGCTGAAGAGGGTCTCAAGGAGGGGAACTCTCAAATTCATTTGCCAAAATTTCCTTTCAAACACAGTGAAAACAAAGAAATGAGGAAAGTGAAGAGGAACATGAAATTGGAAATGCAGTATACAACAAATATACATTAATATTGACCAAACAAGCCATTTCATGTCAAAAAAATTCTGACATACACAGACCAAAAATCAACCAGCATTTTCCTCTTATAGTCTCTGGTTTAGCAGACGACAGTCTCTGGTCTAGCAGACGACATACTTTTACCTAGAAACAGCAAACCCTCAAAAACAACAACTGAGCACTTGAAAAAACATCAAGACACATCTACTATATTCAGCTTACATAAAAGAACAACAAAAATAATTCAAAAGACAACAAGAGCCCAAGGGGCTTCAATATACGCCCGTATATCTGGAATTATATTGGTCCAAATTTCAAGTTTGTTTAATAGCCTTGATTCCAATTGGTAGCTAGCACACCAGAGAAAGGTCTACAATTTTGTGCTTCTGAGAATGTAACATATATCACATCTTATACTTGATTCAGTTTTGGGTGACTGTGACCTTGACCTTTGATCGATTGATGTATGGCTCCTCTTTGCCATGCGAGTAAGGTATACTCAAAGTTTGGTACCAATCCATACCTTGAAACTAGAGTTATCGCATGGACAACAAATGTTAATGGATGAATGGATAGAATGCAACATCGCATTGCATGACCTCGTCTTCAACAGGCATACGAAAATGTGACTTGTAATGAATTCCTGATTTTGGGGTCACAGTGACATTGACCTTTGACCTTGACCTAAATTTTGGTACAGGACACATCGTCTTCCCTCAATGTATCAATGGACACAAAAAAAATCATTTTTTTATAAATCTCATGATTTTGGGGGTCACAGTGACCTTGACGTTCGGCCTTGACCTACATGTCCCCCTAATGTATCCACTGACACAAAAAAAAAAACTTTTCAAAGATTTCTTGATTCTGAAGTCACCTTGACTATTGACCTTGACCTAAATTTTGGTACATGATAAACCATCTCCCCATAATTTCTCAATGGACACAAAAATCATGATTTTTAACAATTTCACAATTTTGGGGGCACAGTGACCTTGACCTTTGACCTTGACCCACATTTTGGTATGTGACACATCGTGTCCCCCTAATGTATCTACTGACACAACAAATGTTATTTGTAATAATTTCCTGATTTTGGGGTCAGTGACCTTTGACCGTGACCTATTTTTTTTGGTATGCGACACTTCATTTCCCCTATTGAATCCACTCATAAAAAATTATTAATTTTTATTGATTTCCTGATTTTTAGGTCACACTGACCTTTGACCTTGATTCTGGGGTCACAGCGACCTTGACTATGGACCTGGATCTAAATTTTGGTACATGATGAAACGAATCTCTGTAATTTCTCAATGGACTAAAAAAATCTTGATTTTTAACAATTCCACGATTTTGGGGTCACAGTGACCTTGACCTTTGACCTTGACCTACATTTTGGTAGGTGACACATTGTGTCTCCCTAATGTATCTACTGGCAAAAAAAATGTTATTTTTAATAATTTCCTGATTTTGGGGTCACACTGACCTTTGACCTTGACCTATTTTTTGGTATGCGACACTTCATTTCCTCCTATTGAATCCACTCACAAAAAATTAGAAATTTTTAATGATTTCCTGATTTTTCAGTCACACTGACCTTTGACCTCTGACCTCGACCTACATTTGGTATGCAACACATCGTTCCCCCTAGGGCATCCACTCACCAAAAATTAGAACTGTAGATAGAAAACTGTCAACGATCAATGATTTCCTGATTTTAGGCAACAGTGACCTTTGACCTCTGACCTCGACCTTAATTTTGGTACGCGACACATCGTCTTCACCTAGCGTATCCACTCACAAAAATTTGCAACTGTGGATAGAAAACGTTCACAGATGTAGACCGGACACGAACACTTCAGTGATTTCCTGTTTTTTTAGGCCAGTGACCTTTGACCTCTGACCTCGACCTTCATTTTGGTACGCGACACATCGTCTCCCCATAGGGTATCCACTCACCAAAAATTAGAACTGTAGACAGAAAACTGTCCCAGATATAGACCGGACACGGCGGACGGACAGACGGACGGACGGACACACGGACGGAAACCGCCATCACATAATACGTCCGCCTTTTGGCGGGCGTATAAAAAAAGGTTATCAAGAAGAAAAAGCGTTAAAACTACTTCTTTCAGTGCAAGAACTTTGTTTTGTGCAAGAGTAAAACCGGGCACTTTCTGTTACAAGAGTTACAGCTCCCCTATATATATATCTGGATGACCCTATCGGGTCTACATCGATATATGAAAACGCTATCATTTCCAGGCAGGGGACACCGACACTGACGACGACATCCTCTTTCCCCCCTCACAATATCTCCCCTTTACTTCGTAAGGCGAGATAAAAAAG
>JAVTVY010009838.1:0-47285 GCA_036873755.1 Hanleya hanleyi | reverse complement strand
ACTGGTTATTAATATGATCTGATAGATAATGTATATGAACACTAATATGGCTGCAGAGCCGGACGAATACTGGTTAAATGTTGGCTGCAGAGCCGAAGAATACTGGATATTAATATGATCTGAGAGATAATGTATATGAATACTAATATGGCTGCAGAGCCGGAAAAATACTGGATAAATGTTGGCTGCAGAGCCGAAGAATACTGGATATTAATATGATCTAAGAGATAATGTATATGAATACTAATATGGCTGCAGAGCCGGACGAATACTGGTTAAATGTTGGCTGCAGAGCCGAAGAATACTGGATATTAATATGATGTAAGAGATAATGTATATGAATACTAACATGGCTGCAGAGCCGGACGAATACTGGTAAAATGTTGGCTGCAGAGCCGAAGAATACTGGATATTAATATGATCTGAGAGATAATGTATATGAATACTAATATGGCTGCAGAGCCGGACGAATACTGGTTAAATGTTGGCTGCAGAGCCGAAGAATACTGGATATTAATATGATCTGAAAGATAATGTATATGAATACTAATATGGCTGCAGAGCCAGATGAATACTGGTTAAATGTTGGTTGCAAAGCCGGAGAATACTGGATATTAATCTGATTTGAGAGATAATGTATATGAATACTGATATGGCTGCAAAGCTGCAGAAATACTGGTTAAATGTTAGCTACAGAGCCGGAGAATACTGGATATTAATACGATTGGAGACCAAAATGGTTTTGGGTGGTTGTATGGATATGAAGCTGAATGAATACTGGTAAAATGTTGACGGCAGAGTCGAATGAATTCAGGAAATGTGAAGACATGTGTAGTGCTCCAGTTAGCAGAGGTGAGAGAGAACATGGCAGGAGGGAAGAGAGAGTGGGGTGATGATGGAAGGGTGAAAAAGTGACAAAGATGGATTCGGCCGTGAGAACTTTGAGCGTAAACAGTGTACATTCTGCACCACGCTTTAACTTCACTAATATTTTGTGGAATAACTCATTGGAGTTAACATATGCAATATATATTTATACATTCTCTGGTTTAGTTGGTTAAAGAAAGCGGAAGCAGTATAAAAGTTGATGGGTAAGAGGAGATGCTAACATGATTGTTTTAACATTAAATTAATGTGTTAAGTGCATGATTTGCGCAGGAGTTTGGGATGTGCGTTGGTGTCGTTTTCGGATGTAAGTTGGTATCGTTTTCGGTGATGTTGAGAACATCGTGGATTGGCAATAATTTAAAGCTCAAATATTGATGAAGTATTAAAAAATTGCGGTTGTCTTTTGCATATTTATATTTGCAGAGATTTTCAGCCCTGCTTCTGACTCCAAGTCAACTGATCCAATTGATCGATCTGGGCCAACGCCGTCTCCAGCGAGGCACGACCAGTAAGGTGAGTGAGTGAGCGAATATGATCCAACGTCACTTTCAACCCTATTTCAGTCATATCACGACGTTTGATTCCTATTCATTTTTACACCCGGAAACCACACGGGTAAGGTCCTATTCCTTTTAACACCCTGGACCTGACGGTTGGGTCATATTCCTTTTAGTCGCCCCAGTTAGTCGCCTCTTATGACAAGCTCTCTGAGGGACTGAGGCCTACCCGCAACATGACCTGGAGTATGCACAATGACACCCCAGGTCAATCCCAGGGAGCCCCACGGGACACGACCACATCTGCTCTGTTTCTAAATGGTGTGAAATGTATCCGAAGAGCAGTTTCAGATGAAAGGTGGTGGCTTGATCCTCAACAATGACTTCAAAGATGGCGTCGACGTATCTGTGTAGACGGGTGAGGTCGATCAGTCGAACGTTTTATCGGAGGACTCTGACGAAGGAAACACAATCGAATCGTAGACCAGTGGCGCCGAAACATTACACTCTGAAAGGGCGTCCGGTAAAAGCTCGCCGAGTAGATCTACGCGATCGTCCACCGAGTACAGGTGACCATCACTGGCGTAGGATAGCATGGCTGGATTGCTGTCCACAGGTTCGTCCAAGGCTCGGATGGAAATGGATGTATCCCAAACGGTGGAATGGCCAGTGGATCGATCTCCGATGGCCCCTCAACCCTTAAGAGGCGGTCGTGCTCTCTCGATGCTAAACATGCCTGTGACACACGGTGTCGTTCATTGATGGTGTCTTATTTGTCTCGTCATCTTAAAGAATCGTCCACAATCCTTCATATGTGGTTCATGGACTAACCGTTCATGGTGGCGTAAGTTGTCTACACGATCAAAAGTCGCCCTACAGTCCGTACAGGTATACTGGAAGGTGGTTGGCCGGGCTCCTCAAACATGCAATGAACGCACGCTGATAACGCTGCAACTGATTTAGTCCTATGTCTATCATCTCCATTCGCTTTATAATGCCAGCTGGCGGTCTATAGTTACTATAACAGTTTCAAACCGGTTTCAATCAGGACACACGGCAGTGAATTGACCTTCCTACCAATGGCACACGCTGTGACTTTCAATTGCAACGATGAACCAGCTCTCGCCCTTGAGGTTCACCGTAGATTAGCATAGGAATCTTCCGCCAATTGCTATTTTGCTTTGTTATTTATACATTGTGTATTGTGCTGAGATATGACCTGATGAGTGCTGATTACGTTCGAAGAACTTCCGTTATCATAGCCCCGCCCCCTCCCCCCGCTCCTTAAAATACAACACTGCAAATCAATGGTGTTAATATTCAAACGTCACCGCGAACGTGTGATTGTCCGCCGTAATAATATGCTTGTATGACTACATTCTATCAGGCTTCTGGTTTCCCGGCACGGCGTCTCGTCTATATCATCATTTGTCGTGGTACAGCGCGAATTGCGGCAAAATTATTGTATAAGAGCTCTCCTTATTTCCTTAACCAGAACCTGTACATGCATCAAGCATTGCTTGGCCGATTTCCTTATATAGATTCTGTGACGTGATTCATATATATGGTAATGCTTCCAAGAATCGATCTAAATGGAGACTCCATTTGTTGGAAATTACAACATTTGGTGATAATCTCAAAAGGATGTCAGGACTTTCTCATACAAAATGCAGCCTTCAACTCGTTCTGATAACCTGACGGCAGGCCATTTTCGATCTCTGAACCGAAGCCATACATCTTTCTATTTAAGGGGGAACCACACAGCACTGTTCGCAGATCTCAAATACCAAATTAGTTACAATTAAACGCAACATTTCTTGGGTGGTAGAAAAACGATGCCGGTGTACTGACAGGAAGTCATATGATCCCACAGACAAATCTAGTGACTGCATATTTCTAAAACATCACAAAAACCATAAGTGATCCCTGTGATGATTTGTATCACAGTAACGATTGTATTGTAGTGTCCATGTGGACATATTGAATGATATGACCACACGACCTCTAGCACCGGCTTGAGCGGTATTCGATACAACTATTTCATAGCGATGATTTAATGGCCGTATCAAGTCGTCTGTTGGAAAATGATGAACTATGTGACCGACAGACGGGTCAAACGAGGGACTATTTATTGAATGCAAGTTCGTTCTTCATTCTCCACCATGTTTACAAGTCACAAAACTACAATCACGATGATTTGTACAGAGGGTAAGCCTGGAGGACGAAACCTCCAGACTAGGCCTTACAGACTAGTCTTTTGTGTTAAATGCCGTCATTTACATCTGACGACGAAACAGCTCACCAATCTCCAATGTACGAGTTGTCACAGCGAAACAGCTCACCAATTACCAGTGTACGAGTTGTCAGAGCATTTCCACCATAGCTCTCTAGAGTTGTATCTAATACCGCTTATGCCGGTGCTAGGGGTCGTGTGGTCATATCATCCAAGTTGCCACATGAACAGGTACAATAAAAGCGTACCTGAGATACAACACATATCACGAATTGTTAGATTCTTGGTATGTGCTTTAGAATAGGTTCCCACTTCCCTTATATGTGTTGTAATCTTACCATATACAGGCAAAAATTAAGCACAGCATTAAACAGATGGTGGAAAACGATGCCGCCTTACTGACAAGAAGTCATATTGCCCCAACAAAAATATAGAGCCCTGATACGCTTGTTAGGAAAACTAATGCCATGTAGATTCAAAATGGAGATCATAAGGGTATGACTAAAAAGTTGTTTTCGACGTTTTTCTTAAAATATTTGCCTTTTTGGGCATTAAAGTCCTCACAATTATTTTAATTCACATCTAATAATTATTTCCTAATTTATTATGTAGTTTTTCTGGATAAAATGGCATGAATAGAAAATTTCAAAAATCTGACTGAAAAATCGACCCCCAATGAAGCATTTTTATATGATGTCACTGTGGGGTCATTAAGGCAGCCATATTGGAACTTGTTACAGTTTCCTATAAGGCGTAAGTCCAAGTTAGGTCAGAGCTGACCCCCGGCGCGCAAAGGTTTCCACCGCGGTGGGAACCTTTACACCGCGCGCGCCGGGGGTCAGCTCTGAGCTCCACAGGCTTTGAGCTCCAAGAGCTCCGATCCAAGAAACACACTCGCAAGCACACACATACACACACGGGCATACATACACACACATACACACGCTGCGCATGCCTGCGATGACGTCATTTCCGAGCTCTGAGCTCCGGTATAACACAGCACAGATATGGTATAATAGAGGGCAAAAATTGTATAATACAGAACATATGCTGTATAATACAGGACATGTATGGTACAATACAGGACAGATATGGTATAATACTACACAGATTTTATATAATACAGGACATATACTGTATAATACATCACAGATTTTGTATAATACAGAACTTATATTGTATAATAGAGGACAAACATGGTACCACACAGGATAGATCTGGTAAAATACAGAACAGATATGGTATAACACAGAACAGATATGGTATAATACAGCACGGATATGGTATAATTCAAGACAGATATGGTATAATACAGCCCAGATTTGGTATAATGCAGGACAGATATTGTATAATACAGCACAGATATGTTATAATTCAGGACAGATATGGTATAATACAGCACATATATATGGTATAATGCATGACAGATATGATATAATAGAGGACAAACATTGTATAATACAAGACAGATATGGTATAATACAGGACATATATGGTACAATACAGGACAGATACTGTATAATACAGTACAGACACGGGATAATACAGCACAGATATGGTATAATACCGCACATATTTGGTATACTGCAGGACAGATATGGTACAATACAGCACAGATATATGGTATAATGCATCTCAGATATGGTATATTAGAGGACAAACAGTGTATAATACAGGTCAAAGAACTTCATGTGTCATCCTTGTTGTTGTTGTTGTTGCTGTTGTTGTTCTCTCTCCGGTCTATATCATGGCGTTATGTTAGAGTGTTAAGGTGTAACGACGGGCGTTGACAGGCGTCACTGCATTTCGAAGAATTAGTGACAATTCCATGGAATATCAGAGCTTCTGAGCTATTTCACCAGGGCATTGAAGCATTCAGAATGGCGTTGGTGGGTGTTGGTACAAGATGACACCTCACGCGACGCATTCGCACCGCGGATGGTCCATGTCTACACCAAGTAACAACCTTCACTGCTAAAAAATGCCCACTTTCGCTACTACTCGTACTGATGACGTCATCAATGACGTCACAGATGATGTGGCTATCCCTCAAATTGGGGTTTACACCCCGAGAGCTACAACATGACACCTCCCATGACGCATTCGGACCAAGGATGGTCCATCTCTACACCAAATACCTTCCTTCACTGCCACAAAATGCTCACTTTCGCTACTACTCCTACTGATGACGTCACCAATGACGTCACAGATGCTGTGGACAGCTCTCAAATCGAGGTCTGCACGCCGAAAACTACAAGATGACACCCCACACGACACATTCGGACTGAGGATGAAGCATCCCTACCCCAAATACCTTCCTTCACTGCCCCAAAATGCACACTTTCGCTACTACTCGTACTGATGACGTCACCAATGACGTCACAGATGCTGTGAACAGCCCCCAAATCGGGGTCTACACCCCGAGAGCTACAAAATGACACCTCCCAGGACGCATTCGGACCAAGGATGGACCATCTCTACACCAAATACCTTCCTTTCACTGCCCCAAAATACCCACTTTACTTACTACTCGTACTGATGACGTCACCGATGACGTCACAGGTGACGTGAACAGCCCTCAAATCAGGGTCTACACCCCGAGAGCTACAAGATGACACCTTCCAGGACGCATTCGAACCGTGAATAGCCCATCTCGACCCCAAATACCTTCATGTACTGCCCCAAAATGGCCACTTTACTTACTACAACCAACTGCGCATGCGCAGATTAACGCGACTTGCACTTAAAACACACCATTCTGACTCTAACCCACACAAGCTTCACTTTGACACCTTCCACGACCCATTCGGACCCATAGCGGTCCATCTCTACCCCAAACACACACCCACATACCCCAAAATGCCTGATTTCTCTACTACGGCCAGACTGCGCATGCGCATATTGACGCGACATGCATTTAAAAACACGCCATTCTGACTCTACCCCACACAAGCTTCACATTGATACCTGACACGACCCATTCGAACCGTGAATAGCCCATCTCTAACCCAAACACACACCCACATACCCCCCAAAATGCCTACTCTCTATACTACGGGCCTGTCTGCGCATGTGCAGACTATTGAAAACAAACAATACACTAGTCCAGTCCTTCACGAGAGCTTTACAATAAGACCTCACGCTACCCAATCGGACCACTAGAGGTGCATGTCTAACCCGTATGGCTTTATACACACATTGGGCTAATATCCCAGTATATGAGTGTATATGGGTCTATATGCATCTATATACAAGCCTACCCGGTACTTTCATAGCTTTTCCCATCGTATTCTACATGATCAACCTCATAGCTCATAGTAAAATCCATAAAAAAACGACCACCACCCTATACACGCAAAAAAGATAGAAATGTTCGAATCAGGGACATAACCTTTGCCGACAAGAGGAATTGGGATAGACCGAGTTGTCTCCCTTGCATCAAAGCGTCTAGATGGGGCTGCCGTTTGAACGGGGTTATTATCCGGGCAAGCCGGGGAAATCGACCTTGGGCAGCCATTTTTCTTAGCGTTTGTTACATAAAACAGACCTGTACGGAATATTTCCACTTTAAATCATTCATACCCAACAAAATTATATCAAACTAATTCATGCATTCATATGTAAGTCATTCATATACCGCGAAAGACCACATGAAGGTCCCACCGATGACGCTCAGCCAACGTTCGATGAACGTTCGTAATTTTTCTTTTGCTGGTGCAAACTGGACGATAAATGCTCGACACTGGGGTGGCACTCGATCATAGACTGGCCATAATAACATGCTACAACACCTATAGATTATGTATATTGGTGTCCATGGGTTCAGCTATTTGGTGTAAAATGTCTGTGGAGCGGGTTGCCCGTATTTTGTACTGAAATACGATCTGCCAAACTAGAAAAATAAAATCTTCCCCGCCCCCGTTACATTGAACACATTGTTTCACGCTGACAGTTGTATTTTTGTCCTGTTGTGCCAAATGACCATGACACAGAATGTAAACAATCAGGGTTGTAGCCAGGATTTTACTGCGGTTCGCCACAACGCCAAAAGGACACATCAGGAAGTTCGCTGTGTATGGGAAAAGACTGGGCTTCAGTTTGAAAAAGGGCATTTATATGAGAACAAATATATTTCCGAAAGGGGGATTTCCCCGAACCCAAATACGTTTGGGATACATGCCAACACGTCTATTTCCATACCCTTGGGCCACCGCGCATGCGCAGAATGACGCTTTGTCAACCCACTAGTCGAGTCAGATGCCCCTTCACATAAGCTTCACTTTGATACCTCACTCCCATTGGACCATTATTGGCTTCGCTAGCTCCAAAACGGCTGTTTCCATACCCTTGGGCCACCGCGCATGCGCAGAATGGCGATATTTCAACCCACACCCTATCAGATGCCCCTTCACCTAGGCTTTACTTTGATACCTCACTCGATCCCATTGGACCATTTGTGGCTCCCCTAGCTCCAACACGGCTATTTCCATATCCTTAGGCCACACGAGTTGTCTCCCTTGCGTCAATGTGTGCAGATGGCGCTACTGTCGACGCCGTGATATGGAAAGGGCATCCCCACACCATCCTGGAGCCGCCATTTTGTTTGTTGTTTTCTTGCGGAGATACACGGGACAATAAACACTCGACCCTAGGGTGGTACAGATGCTAGACTGATGCCATCTTAAACCCACCACCCACCACCACCTCCCACATCCGCCATCTTAAACCCACCACCCACCACCACCTCCCACATCCGCCATCTTAAACCCACCACCCACCACCACCTCCCACAAGCCGCCATCTTAAACCCACCACCCACCACCACCTCCCACAAGCCGCCATCTTAAACCCACCACCCACCACCACCACCCACACTTGCACTCAGTGACCCCTGTTCACATGCCTTGATCACGTGATCGTCATGGGAAACCCCACTGGGGAATCCCCAACTGGGAAACCCCGCCCCACTTCCGCCTCAATGTGACGTCATTAAGTAGGTCAACGGAAGCCAATTTACCCTTTGTATAAGCCGCCATCTTAAACCCACCACCCACCACCACCTCCCACAGCCGCCATCTTAAACCCACCACCCACCACCACCTCCCACAAGCCGCCATCTTAAACCCACCACCCACCACCACCTCCCACAAGCCGCCATCTTAAACCCACCACCCACCACCACCTCCCACATCCGCCATCTTAAACCCACCACCCACCACCACCTCCCACAATGACCCCTCTGACAGAATACTCGCTTCTGATTGGCTGTCACCGCCCCGTGACCGCCCCCAATATGCAAATTTCTGAACAAAAAAGTAGGTCAATGTGCGCTGTGCCGTGTTTATACTACTACTGTGCACATTTTAATGGATTGGTGAAAACATAATGGATGACCTGATAATCGTACATGCTCAAGACAATCTTAACCTAAAGATAGTGTTTGAGAATAAGTTTGAGTGTGCTCTGATACAGCATGGTCAACGTATGGATAATGAATGAGTTAGCTGAATAGCTCCCAGGTCAATGCTTTTCCCCAAAAGTTAATCACACGGCAAATGGCGACTTTTTGTCTACTCAATACATATTAATCCACAAGCCAATTCCACACAAGGGAAGGGAAAGGCAAGTGGGTTATATGACAGAAACAACGAGAAAGAAAACTCTGAATGTGGGTCTACCCAGCTACATGTATGCTCGCGCTAATGACGACATAAGCAGCGAGCGCCAGTATTTCTGAAACGATAGAGATTGAGATTAGTTCGGTGTCTTTAACCAGTCATTCTCGTATCAGATTGTGTGCCTCATGCTGCCAGATTAACTGTGTTCCACCAGCTGTAGAAAATTGCAGTTTCGACGCTGGAGGAATGGTTGCCAGAGCGGTGATATCAAAACCTACACTTATACAGACCGAAAATTATACTGGTTGCAGAAACCGCGATTTTTTAATGTCTACATATTACACGTTATTCTTCGATTTCTTTGTGGTCACGTCCAATTAATAGTCGCACTTTATCGATGCCTTCGAGAATGATCGACAAATTTTCCGGCTCTAACCAGGGGGGCAGAACCGGTTTTATCTCGATATAAAATGTATCGGTAACATCGAAGAGGTCCCAGTTTTTATATCTCCTTGTTTTGTTGCTGTTAATACGCCCGTTTCGTAGTTTCTCTGGCGATTAAAGTACTACCAAACTTTAGGGTCTCTCTTCGCACACGCATATCGCGACCGAAAATAGAATCCCGACGAGAAAATATTGGGAAGATAGTTTTTATGTAATTCAGCGTTTAATCCGTATATCAATATCATAATGTTTTCGTAAATTCAATTGCAAGAAAACGTTTCATTTATCATTTACGAATGTATTGGAGCGATATGCAAGAGGTGGGAAAAATAACGACGTCTGGCGATTAAAACGCAACCATATTACTCTACAGGAAAATATTCGTCCTAACATTCAGATCCTAGAATATGGTGGGTTCTCGGACGTAGCCTTAGTATCTCAGTCGCGCTTTTATTGCAGTTGTTCATGTGGAGGCTATGAAGTGTCCACACGGCACCTAGCACCGACTTAAGCGGAATTAGATACGCTAGGTCGGGAGCTGTGATAACAGATCAGCTCAAACAGCTCATCTGAAGTTAATGGATGAGCATCATGGGTATCTGATGGAGTAAACGCCTTACCATGTGGTATCCTGGTAAATGCAAGAAACCTAGACAAACTATGTAGCTGAATGACATTCTACCACCTCGATAACTGATTGCACAAGTAGACCTTCCAAGTATCCGACTCGGAATCAATGAAGCATTGTGTCATATCCACTAGACATAATATCCATATTTCCAGAAATGCTGGGGCTCGTTGCGTAAGTCGTATAACTTTAGCGTAGGCGTAGCTAGGCTGACCCGTCTTACAAATACCGCATGCAGACTTACTTTCTCGTGGATCCTGTCATACAGCCCACTTGCAATTTATTTCCCGGGCATGGAATTGTCTTGTGTAGTAATATATATTGAATAGACAGAAACACGTCGATTCCCGTAGGAGTACTTTCTGTGGGAAATGTTGACAAACTCATTCATTATCTATTCATTGACCGCATTGTATCATTGAATCAGGGCACATTTAGACTTATTCCCCAGCAGTGATTTTAGACTGTAGTTCTTTTGAACTGAGAGCATATAAGATTGTGAGGTTAGCCATTATATTTTGAGCAATCCATAAAATGTGTCCCTCGTCATCTGTAACGCTACACTGCTGACTTTGTCTATCTTGGATTTCGTATGGTAGTCATGAGTTCCACTGTTAACCGCACGGTCGTGTAAGGTCATAGCATATAAGATGGAATGTTTGCATGTAGCTAATGAGTAAGGCAACCCAAAGTGCTTTTTATTCAAGAATTTCCGATATCGGAAATTAAATTTCCGATACCGGAAATTAATTAAAATTTTTATGACGTTGGGCAAGTCGTAGAGTTGACGTTGACAAAATCAGTGCAGCTACTGATAGGCACTTGCACCATTTGGGCGGTATGGTATTACGTTCGTAAATTGTATCTTATTCCGGGACTAGGGGTCGTATGAACCCATATACATTAAGATCCTTGTGGTGCTCATATGAACACCCACCTTGAAAGCGTGACTGAGGGCTATCGGTGGCCGAGTGGTCTAAGGCGATTCGCTGATGACCACTAGCCTCACACCGCTGAATCGGCACGGGTTTGAGCCCAGCTGATCCATCTGTGAAACTTCGTCAGTCACTTGCCGAAGGGCGGTGGTTCTCTTCCGGTACTCCGACTTCCTCCAACAACCGAACTGGCTGTCACCATATGAGTGAAAGAAACTTGAGTGTGACATTAAGCCACCCCCCATCTCTATTTTAAACAATTATTGTTTCGAAGTTGGGCAATAATTCTCTCTTTTGGAAAATGACGTCACAGTGACGTCATCTTGATGGTGATCTTGGACTTGTTACATTTTCTTCTAGAGCTTGACCCAAATATATAGTGTGGTAAGTTACAGCCCTCTAGCCTTAGCGATAGCGAAAATATTTAGGGAGGGGTGGGGGCACTTTCCGCCCCCCAGGCTGCGGTACACCACAAATCGTCCAGGCCATATAGGGTTAACGTTTATTGACCATCTTTTAACCCAAGTAGGCAAGTGTCTTTGTGTCTTTCTTCTAGAATGTGCAACAATTGTTGGCTTTAGATCCATAATCGTCTAGAGGAGAAAATTACATATTAACCTGATTTGAATACTCTAATTCGATCTCACCGAATGTGTCCCACCTGTAGCAGATACATTATAGCCAATAAATAAGATTTAACCTATCCACAGAGCAGGCTCTCAATTGTCAGATGCACTTTTGACTACCGTATTCAGGAAATTATGGGACAAATGCACCTCACCTGACCTAATATCTTACCTCTGCTGTATTTAGCCAAGTATAAAACCAGTTATTTTTGATAGATTTACACCTGGGGAAAAAATGAAGGGTTGTCATCTTCTATGAGTGGGATTTAGGTCAAAGAAAATTGAGGAATATTCAACTTTACTAGTGTGTAGTTATGGCCGAATTTGTGGTCCCTGGGTTGAATGGTCAACATAAAAACTGGGCTATTTTTTTAATATGAGACGGGGGGGGGGGGTAGATTTTCCTTATCTGATTTATCCCCTAAACGATTAGGATTACTCCATTTTGCTAGATTTTAACTCATTTGACATCTTTCTGACTAAATGTTTCACTTTTGGGCTCAATTGTGAAGATGGCAGCTTAGTTATATCTGAAAATGAAACCTGGACTATCAAATAGCATGGATTACCAGCTATAACAGGACCCAAATCTTCAGACTGAATCAATTTCGCCAGATTTGACCTTATTTGAGCCAAGTTGGGGTAACTTACAAAGATGCCAACCGGGTCACTTTCATAAAGTGTCACACGGAGCTTCGAACATAACCTGTTGTCAGCTTCTATCCCATAATTTTAGCAGACTTGAATTTTCCGACATTCGACCCTGTCTAGGATTATTGATATGTATTTGAGGGTATGGACATCTAGATGTCTGACCGGCATCACCGGAATTCTGTTGAGAACTTAGCCTCTTGTTACGGCCTAACCGACTGGCCTTGTGATCAAGAACTTGAAATGAGTTAGTTTTCTCGTCTGTTTATCAATCAATGAGAGCGCTCGTTGGAAATCACCAAATAGTGGGTAAAATGTGAACATTTGCCAATCGCGGCTTCTGTTACGAGGATACTTTGTTGACTGTATAAGCGATACATATCGTGCAGGAATTTGTTGAACGTTTTTAATAATGTAGTTCGATTATTTCTGCTGAGATTATTTATGGACGATTGGACATTGAATGTCAAATATGACGATTGTATTGATATCATACACTGATGACCATTCTCTCATTGCCATATCGGTAAGTCCCTTCTGTCGGTGTAACATAATTTTTTCTGGCAGTAGGAGGTACACAATCTGATAGGAGGAATACTGGTAATGAACGCTCAACTTATCTCAATATCCATATTTCCAGAAATGCTGGGGCTCGTTGCGTAAGTCGTATAACTTTTGCGTGGGCGTAACACGGTTACCCTTGTTACAAATGCCGCATGCAGAATTACTTTCTCGTGGGACCTGTCATATAACTAACTTGCAATTCACTTTCCTGGTATGAAATTGTCTTGTGTATTAAAATATACTGAATAGACAGAAACACGTCGTTCCCCATACCAGTACTTTCTGGGGGGAAATATTGACAAACTCATTCATTATCCATTCATTGACCGTACTGTATCATTGAATCAGGGCACATTTAAACTTATTCCCAACCAGTAATTTTAGACTGTGGATGTTTTGAGCACATCATATAGGTCAGAAGTGGATTGAACGAACTGAGAACATATAAGATTGTGAAGTTATCCATTATGTTTTGAGCAATCCATGAAATGTGTCCCTCGCCATCTGTAACCTTATATCTGTAACCCTGACGTTGGCTATCTTGTATTTCGATTGGTAATCATGAGTTCCACTGTTAACAGCACGGCCGTGTAAGATCATGGCATATCAGATGGAATGTTTACATGTAGCTAATGAGGCTCGGTTACAAATATATCGACCACAACAAGTGAAATTTCACACGGTCATGAAATATATGTAACATTAATCTACAATTTTAGCGATCGAATTATCTCTTTCATTTGTGTCATCGCTATGCCGTGTACGCCACTGCCAAATACACAACATTTTCATACACGTATCAGTAAAATATAAATCTTCGGACCTGCGTTTCGCAACTTGAATCTAAATCTACTCACAGCAGAATTATTTATAGAGGGCAGGGTAAGGAATGTCGGATTTGAAGCTTATACTGATGTCAACACACTGGTAACCATTCTCTTATTTTCACAGCGGTAGCCATTCTCTCATTATCACAGTGGTAACCATTCTCTTATTTTCACAGCGGTAACCATTCTCTCATTGTCACAGTGGTAATCATTCTCTTATTTTCACAGCTGTAATCATTCTCTCATTGTCACAGCGGTAACCATTCTCTTATTTTCACAGCTGTAACCATTCTCTCATTGTCACAGTGGTAACCGTTCTCTTATTTTCACAACTGTAACCATTCTCTCATTATCACAGTGGTAACCATTCTCTTATTTTCACAGCGGTAACCATTCTCTCATTGTCACAGTGGTAACCATTCTCTTATTTTCACAGCTGTAACCATTCTCTCATTGTCACAGCGGTAACCATTATCTCATTTTCACAGCGGTAACCATTCTCTCATTGACAGCGGTAACCACTCTCTTATTGTCACAGCGGTAACCGTTCTCCCATGTCACAGCGGTAACAATTCTCTCATTGTCACAGCGGTAACCAGTCTCTCATTGTCACAGTGGTAACCATTCTCTTATTTTCACAGCTGTAACCATTCTCTCATTGTCACAGCGGTAACCATTCTCTTATTTTCACAGCTGTAACCATTCTCTCATTGTCACAGTGGTAACCATTCTTTTATTTTCACAGCTGTAACCATTCTCTCATTATCACAGTGGTAACCATTCTCTTATTTTCACAGCTGTAACTATTCTCTCATTGTCACAGTGGTAACCATTCTCTTATTTTCACAGCTGTAACCATTTCTCATTATCACAGTGGTAACCATTCTCTTATTTTCACAGCTGTAACCATTCTCTCATTATCACAGTGGTAACCATTCTCTTATTTTCACAGCAGTAAACATTCTCTCATTGTCACAGTGGTAACAATTCTCTTATTTTCACAGCTGTAACCATTCTGTCATTGTCACAGCGGTAACTATTATCTCATTTTCACAGCGGTAACCATTCTCTCATTGTCACAGCGGTAACCACTCTCTTATTGTCACAGTGGTAACCGTTCTCCCATGTCACAGCGGTAACAATTCTCTCATTGTCACAGCGGTAATCATTCTCTCATTCTGACAGCGGTAACCATTCTCTCATTGTCACGGCGGTAGCCATTCTCTCATTGTCACAGCTGTAACCATTCCCTCATTGTCACAGCGGTAGCCATTCTCTCACTGTTACAGCGGTAACCATTCTCTCAGTGTCACAGCGGTGATCATTCTCTCATTGTGACAGCGGTAACCATTCTCTCATTGTCACATCTGTAACCATTCTCTCATTGGGACAGCGGTAGCCATTCTCTCATTGTCACAGTGGTAACCATTCTCTCATTGTCATAGCGGTAAGCATTCTCTCATTGTCACGGCGGTAACCTTTCTCTCACTGTCACCGCTGTAGCCATTCTCTCATTGGCACAGTGGTAACCATTCTCTCATTGTCATAGCAGTAACTATTCTCTCATTGTCACAGCGGAAACCATTCTCTCATTGTCACAGCGGTAACAATTCTCTCACTGTCACAGTGGTAACCATTCTCTCATTCTGACAGCGGTAACCATTCTCTCATTGTCACTGCGTTAACCATGCTCTCATTGTCACGGCGGTAACCATTCTCATTGTCACAGCGGTAGCCATTCTCTCACTGTCACAGCGATAACCATGCTCTCAGTGTCACAGCGGTAACCATTCTCTCATTGTGACAGCGGTAACCATTCTATCATTGTCACCGCGGAAACCATTCTCTCATTGTCACAGCGGCAACCATTCTCTCAATGTCACAGCGGTAACCATTCTCTCGTTGTCACAGTAGTAACCGTTCTCTCATTGCCACAGCGGTAACCATTCTCTCGTTGTGACAGCGGTAGCCATTCTCTCATTGTCACATCTGTAACCATTCTCTCATTGTGACAGCGGTAACCATTCTCTCATCGTCACAGCGGTAACCATTCTCTCATTGCCACAGCGGTAACCATTCTCTCGTTGTGACAGCGGTAGCCATTCTCTCATTGTCACATCTGTAACCATTCTCTCATTGTGACAGCGGTAACCATTCTCTCATTGTTGCAGCGGTAACCATTCTCTCATTGTGACAGCGATAACCATTCTCTCATTGTCAAGTTGGTAACCATTCTCTCATTGTCACAGCGGTAACCATTCTCTAATTGTTACAGCGGTAACCATTCTCTCATTGTCCTAGCGATAAACATTCTCTTATTATCACAGCGATAACCATTCTCTCATTGTCACAGCGGTAACCATTCTCCCATTCTCACAGCGGTAACCATTCTCTCATTGTCATAGCGGTAACCGTTTTATCATTGTCACAGCGATAGCCATTCTCTCATTGTCACAGCGGTAACCATTCTCTCATTGTCATAGCGTTAACCGTTTTGTCATTGGCACAGCGGTAACCATTCTCTCATTATCACAGCGGTAACCATTCTCTCATTGTCACGGCGATAACCATTCTATCATTGTCACATCGGTCACCATTCTCTCATTGTCACAGCGGTAACCGTTCTATCATTGTCGCAGCGATAACCATTCTCTCGTCACAGCGGTAACCATTCTCTCAGTGTCACATCGGTAAGCATTCTCTCATTATCACAGCGGTAACCATTCTCTGATTGTCATAGCAGTAACCATTCTCTCGTTGTCACAGCGGTAACCATTGTCTCATTGTCACAGCGGTAACCATTCTCTCATTGTAACAGCGGTAACCATTATCTCATTTTCACAGCGGTAACCATTCTCTCATTGACAGCGGTAACCACTCTCTTATTGTCACAGCGGTAACCGTTCTCCCATGTCACAGCGGTAACAATTCTCTCATTGTCACAGCGGTAACCAGTCTCTCATTGTCACAGTGGTAACCATTCTCTTATTTTCACAGCTGTAACCATTCTCTCATTGTCACAGCGGTAACCATTCTCTTATTTTCACAGCTGTAACCATTCTCTCATTGTCACAGTGGTAACCATTCTTTTATTTTCACAGCTGTAACCATTCTCTCATTATCACAGTGGTAACCATTCTCTTATTTTCACAGCTGTAACTATTCTCTCATTGTCACAGTGGTAACCATTCTCTTATTTTCACAGCTGTAACCATTTCTCATTATCACAGTGGTAACCATTCTCTTATTTTCACAGCTGTAACCATTCTCTCATTATCACAGTGGTAACCATTCTCTTATTTTCACAGCAGTAAACATTCTCTCATTGTCACAGTGGTAACAATTCTCTTATTTTCACAGCTGTAACCATTCTGTCATTGTCACAGCGGTAACTATTATCTCATTTTCACAGCGGTAACCATTCTCTCATTGTCACAGCGGTAACCACTCTCTTATTGTCACAGTGGTAACCGTTCTCCCATGTCACAGCGGTAACAATTCTCTCATTGTCACAGCGGTAATCATTCTCTCATTCTGACAGCGGTAACCATTCTCTCATTGTCACGGCGGTAGCCATTCTCTCATTGTCACAGCTGTAACCATTCCCTCATTGTCACAGCGGTAGCCATTCTCTCACTGTTACAGCGGTAACCATTCTCTCAGTGTCACAGCGGTGATCATTCTCTCATTGTGACAGCGGTAACCATTCTCTCATTGTCACATCTGTAACCATTCTCTCATTGGGACAGCGGTAGCCATTCTCTCATTGTCACAGTGGTAACCATTCTCTCATTGTCATAGCGGTAAGCATTCTCTCATTGTCACGGCGGTAACCTTTCTCTCACTGTCACCGCTGTAGCCATTCTCTCATTGGCACAGTGGTAACCATTCTCTCATTGTCATAGCAGTAACTATTCTCTCATTGTCACAGCGGAAACCATTCTCTCATTGTCACAGCGGTAACAATTCTCTCACTGTCACAGTGGTAACCATTCTCTCATTCTGACAGCGGTAACCATTCTCTCATTGTCACTGCGTTAACCATGCTCTCATTGTCACGGCGGTAACCATTCTCATTGTCACAGCGGTAGCCATTCTCTCACTGTCACAGCGATAACCATGCTCTCAGTGTCACAGCGGTAACCATTCTCTCATTGTGACAGCGGTAACCATTCTATCATTGTCACCGCGGAAACCATTCTCTCATTGTCACAGCGGCAACCATTCTCTCAATGTCACAGCGGTAACCATTCTCTCGTTGTCACAGTAGTAACCGTTCTCTCATTGCCACAGCGGTAACCATTCTCTCGTTGTGACAGCGGTAGCCATTCTCTCATTGTCACATCTGTAACCATTCTCTCATTGTGACAGCGGTAACCATTCTCTCATCGTCACAGCGGTAACCATTCTCTCATTGCCACAGCGGTAACCATTCTCTCGTTGTGACAGCGGTAGCCATTCTCTCATTGTCACATCTGTAACCATTCTCTCATTGTGACAGCGGTAACCATTCTCTCATTGTTGCAGCGGTAACCATTCTCTCATTGTGACAGCGATAACCATTCTCTCATTGTCAAGTTGGTAACCATTCTCTCATTGTCACAGCGGTAACCATTCTCTAATTGTTACAGCGGTAACCATTCTCTCATTGTCCTAGCGATAAACATTCTCTTATTATCACAGCGATAACCATTCTCTCATTGTCACAGCGGTAACCATTCTCCCATTCTCACAGCGGTAACCATTCTCTCATTGTCATAGCGGTAACCGTTTTATCATTGTCACAGCGATAGCCATTCTCTCATTGTCACAGCGGTAACCATTCTCTCATTGTCATAGCGTTAACCGTTTTGTCATTGGCACAGCGGTAACCATTCTCTCATTATCACAGCGGTAACCATTCTCTCATTGTCACGGCGATAACCATTCTATCATTGTCACATCGGTCACCATTCTCTCATTGTCACAGCGGTAACCGTTCTATCATTGTCGCAGCGATAACCATTCTCTCGTCACAGCGGTAACCATTCTCTCAGTGTCACATCGGTAAGCATTCTCTCATTATCACAGCGGTAACCATTCTCTGATTGTCATAGCAGTAACCATTCTCTCGTTGTCACAGCGGTAACCATTGTCTCATTGTCACAGCGGTAACCATTCTCTCATTGTAACAGCGGTAACCATTCTCTCATTGTCACAGCGGTAACCATTCTCTCATTGTCACAGTGTTAACCATTCTCCTATTTTCACAGCTGTAACCATTCTCTCATTATCACAGCGGTAACCATTATCTCATTTTCACAGCGGTAACCATTCTCTTATTTTCACAGCTGTAACTATTCTCTCATTGTCTCAGTGGTAACCATTCTCTTATTTTCACAGCTGTAACCATTCTCTTATTGTCATAGCAGTAACCATTCCCTCGTTGTCCCAGCGGTAACCATTCTCTCATTGTCACAGCGGTAACCATTCTCTCATTGTCACAGCGGTAACCATTCTCTCATTGTCACAGCGGTAGTCATTCTCTCATTGTCGCAGCGGTAACCATTCTCTCATTGTCACAGCGGTAACCATTCTCTCATTGTCACAGCGGTAACCATTCTCTCATTGTCACAGCTGTAACCATTCTCTTATTGTCACAGTGGTAACCATTCTCTTATTTTCACAGCTGTAACCATTCTCTCATTGTCACAGCGGTAACCATTATCTCAATTTCACCGCGGTAACCATTCTCTTATTTTCACAGTGGAAACCATTCTCTTATTTTCACAGCTGTAACCATTTTCTCATTATCACAGTGGTAACCATTCTCTTATTTTCACAGCTGTAACCATTCTCTCATTGTCACAGCGGTAACTATTATCTCATTTTCACAGCGGTAACCATTCTCGCATTGTCACAGCGGTAACCACTCTCTTATTGTCACAGCGGTAACCGTTCTCCCATGTCACAGCGGTAACAATTCTCTCATTGTCACAGCGGTAATCATTCTCTCATTCTGACAGCGGTAACCATTCTCTCATTGTCACGGCGGTAGCCATTCTCTCATTGTCACAGCTGTAACCATTCCCTCACTGTCACAGCGGTAGCCATTCTCTCACTGTTACAGCGGTAACCATTCTCTCAGTGTCACAGCGGTAATCATTCTCTCATTGTGACAGTGGTAACCATTCTCTCATTGTCACATCTGTAACCATTCTCTCATTGGGACAGCGGTAACCATTCTCTCATTGCCACAGCGGCAATCATTCTCTCATTATCACAGCGGTAACAATTCTTGCATTGTCACAGCGGTAACCAATCTCTCATTGTGACAGCGGTAGCCATTCTCTCATTGTCACAGTCGTAACCATTCTCTCATTGTCATAGCGGTAAACATTCTCTCATTGTCACAGCGGTAACCTTTCTCTCACTGTCACCGCGGTAGCCATTCTCTCATTGTCACAGTGGTAACCATTCTCTCATTGTCATAGCAGTAACCATTCTCTCATTGTCACAGCGGAAACCATTCTCTCATTGTCACAGCAGTAACAATTCTCTCACTGCCACAGAGGTAGCCATTTTCTCATTCTGACATCGGTAACCATTCTCTCATTGTCACGGCGTTAACCATGCTCTCATTGTCACGGCGGTAACCATTCTCATTGTCACAGCGGTAGCCATTCTCTCACTGTCACAGCGATAACCATGCTCTCAGTGTCACAGCGGTAACCATTCTCTCATTGTGACAGCGGTAACCATTCTATCATTGTCACCGCGGAAACCATTCTCTCATTGTCACAGCGGCAACCATTCTCTCAATGTCACAGCGGTAACCATTCTCTCGTTGTCACAGTGGTAACCGTTCTCTCATTGTCACATCTGTAGCCATTCTCTCATTGTGACAGCGGTAACCATTCTCTCATCGTCACAGCGGTAACCATTCTCTCATTGTCACAGCAGTAACAATTCTCTCATTGTCGCAGCGGTAACCATTCTCTCATTGTGACAGCGATAACCATTCTGCCATTGTCAAGTCGGTAACCATTCTCTCATTGTCACCGCGGTAACCATTCTCTCACTGTTATAGCGGCAACAATTCCCTTATTTTCACATCGATAACCATTCTCTCATTGTCACAGCGGTAACCATTCTCTCAACCTCACAGCGGTAACCATTCTCTCAGTGTCATAGCGGTAACCGTCTTATCATTGTCACAGCGGTAACCATTCTTTCATTGTCACAGCGGTAACCATTCTCTCATTGTCATAGCGGTAACCGTTTTATCATTGGCACAGCGGTAACCATTCTCTCATTATCACAGCGGTAACCATGCTCTCATTGTCACAGCGGTAACCATTCTATCATTGTCACATCGGTAACCATTCTCTCATTGTCACAGCGGTAACCGTTCTATCATTGTCGCAGCGTTAACCATTCTCTCGTTGTCACAGCGGTACCCATTCTCTCATTGTCACAGCGGTAACCATTCTCTCATTATCACAGCGGTAGCCATTCTCTCATTGTCATAGCAGTAACCATTCTCACGCTGTCACAGCGGTAACCATTCTCTCGTTGTCACAGCGGTAACCATTCTCTCATTGTCACAGTGGTAACCATTCTCTTATTTTCACAGCTGTAACCATTCTCTCATTGTCACAGCGGTAACTATTATCTCATTTTCACAGCGGTAACCATTCTCTCATTGTCACAGCGGTAACCATTCTATCATTGTCACATCGGTAACCATTCTCTCATTGTCACAGCGGTAACCGTTCTATCATTGTCGCAGCGGTAACCATTCTCTCGTTGTCACAGCGGTAACCATTCTCTCATTGTCACAGCGGTAACCATTCTCTCATTATCACAGCGGTAACCATTCTCTCATTGTCATAGCAGTAACCATTCTCACGCTGTCACAGCGGTAACCATTCTCTCGTTGTCACAGCGGTAACCATTCTCTCATTGTCACAGTGGTAACCATTCTCTTATTTTCACAGCTGTAACCATTCTCTCATTGTCACAGCGGTAACTATTATCTCATTTTCACAGCGGTAACCATTCTCTCATTGTCACAGCGGTAACCATTCTCTCATTGTGACCGCGGTAACCATTCTCTCATTGTTACAGTGGTAACCATTCTGTCATTGTCATAGCGTTAAGCATTCTCTCATTGTCAGAGCGGTAACCATTCTCTCATTGTCACAGCGGTAACAATTCTCTCATTGTCATAGCGGTAAGCATTCTCTCATTGTCACAGCGGTAACCATTTTCTCATTGTGACCGCGGTAACCATTCTCTCATTGTTACAGTGGTAACCATTCTCTCATTGTCATAGCGGTAAGCATTCTCTCATTGTCACAGCGGTAACCATTCTCTCATTGTCACAGCGGTAACAATTCTCTCATTGTCATAGCGGTAAGCATTCTCTCATTGTCACAGCGGTAACCATTCTCTCATTGTGACCGCGGTAACCATTCTCTCATTGTTACAGTGGTAACCATTCTGTCATTGTCATAGCGTTAAGCATTCTCTCATTGTCAGAGCGGTAACCATTCTCTCATTGTCACAGCGGTAACAATTCTCTCATTGTCATAGCGGTAAGCATTCTCTCATTGTCACAGCGGTAACCATTTTCTCATTGTGACCGCGGTAACCATTCTCTCATTGTTACAGTGGTAACCATTCTCTCATTGTCATAGCGGTAAGCATTCTCTCATTGTCACAGCGGTAACCATTCTCTCATTGTCACAGCGGTAACAATTCTCTCATTGTCATAGCGGTAAGCATTCTCTCATTGTCACAGCGGTAACCATTCTCTCATTGTGACCGCGGTAACCATTCTCTCATTGTTACAGTGGTAACCATTCTCTCATTGTCATAGCGGTAAGCATTCTCTCATTGTCGCAGCGGTAACCATTCTCTCATTGTCACAGCGGTAACAATTCTCTCATTGTCATAGCGGTAAGCATTCTCTCATTGTCACAGCGCTAACCATTCTCTCATTGTCACCGCGGTAGCCATTCTCTCATTGTCACAGTGGTAACCATTCTCTCATTGTCATAGCAGTAACCATTCTCTCATTGTCACAGCGGAAACCATTCTCTCATTGTCACAGCGGTAACCATTCTCTCATTGTCACAGTGGTAACCATTCTCTCATTGTCATAGCAGTAACCATTCTCTCATTGTCACAGCGGAAACCATTCTCTCATTGTCACAGTGGTAACCATTCTCTCATTGTCACAGCGGTAACCATTCTCTCATTGTCACAGTGGTAACCATTCTCTCATTGTCATAGCAGTAACCATTCTCTCATTGTCACAGCGGTAACCATTCTCTCATTGTCACAGTGGTAACCATTCTCTCATTGTCACAGCGGTAACCATTCTCTCATTGTCACAGCGGTAACCATTCTCTCATTCTGACATCGGTAACCATTCTCTCATTGTCACAGAGGTAACCATTCTCTCATTGTCACAGCGGTAACAATTCTCTCACTGTCACAGAGGTAACCATTCTCTCATTGTCACAGCGGTAACCGTTTTATCATTATCACAGCGGTAACCATTCTCTCATTGTCACAGCGGTAACCATTCTCTCATTGTCACAGCGGTAACAATTCTCTCACTGTCACAGAGGTAGCCATTCTCTCATTGTCACAGCGGTAACAATTCTCTCATTGTCACAGAGGTAACCATTCTCTCATTGTCACAGCGGTAACTATTCTCTCACTGTCACAGAGGTAACCATTCTCTCATTGTCACAGCGGTAACAATTCTCTCACTGTCACAGAGGTAGCCATTCTCTCATTGTCACAGCGGTAACAATTCTCTCATTGTCACAGAGGTAACCATTCTCTCATTGTCACAGCGGTAACAATTCTCTCACTGTCACAGAGGTAACCATTCTCTCATTGTCACAGCGGTAACAATTCTCTCACTGTCACAGAGGTAACCATTCTCTCATTGTCACAGCGGTAACAATTCTCTCATTGTCACAGTGGTAACCATTCTCTCATTGTCACAGCGGTAACAATTCTCTCATTGTCACAGAGGTAACCATTCTATCATTGTCACATCGGTAACCATTCTCTCATTGTCACAGCGGTAACCGTTCTGTCATTGTCGCAGCGGTAACCATTCTCTCGTTGTCACAGCGGTAACCATTCTCTCATTGTCACAGCGGTAACCATTGTCTCATTGTCACAGCGGTAACCATTCTCTCATTGTCATAGCAGTAACCATGCTCTCGTTGTCACAGAGGTAACCATTCTCTCGTTGTCACAGCGGTAACCATTCTCTCATTGTCACAGCGCTAACCATTCTCTCGTTGTCACAGCGGTAACCATTCTCTCATTGTCACAGCGGTAACCATTCTCTCATTGTCACAGCGGTAATCATTCTCTCATTGTCACTGCGGCAACCATTCTCTCGTTGTCACAGCGGTAACCATTCTCTCATTGTCACAGTGGTAACCATTCTCTCATTGTCACCGCGGTAACCATTCTGTCATTGTCACAGCGGTAATCGTTCTATCATTGTCACAGCGGTAACCATTCTCTCATTGTCACAGCGGTAACCATTCTCCCATTGTCAGGGTCGTAACGTCCTGTTTTCGGAATATGAATCGACATTCAATATTCGATCGTCCTCCTAACATAATGGATACACGTCTTCAGGTCACAAGGGCGTGAAACACGGTCAATCAAAATAGCTTCGTCCGCAAGAACCTTAGTTGCTAGAAGCTTGCTCTGATCATCTCGTGCTTATCAACGGTCGACGGACATAGCGCTTGTCCTCGAGGATAGCATTTCGCGTCATGCGAATGTCATACATCAAACTTTACGAAACGCTAGTTACGCATGCCTAGTGGCAATTTGAGACGTTCTGCGTTTTTTATCGGATGGTCGGACAGGCCCGACAGCGAAGGAAATATAATAGAAAGTGTTGAAGGGTCCGAAGTCGATGAGGAACGTAGCGAATTCACCGACCGTAACTCATGAAGTTTGTCGTCGTCCACAAAAGAATTTCCGCGTCAATAATTCATAAATTTCACTTGCGACATCTAGCATCAATTCCAAATATACATAAAATGAAATCAACAGTCTGCAGTGCTGTAACGAGAGCGTAATGTGTATCAATCGTAATGTATATCAATCATTATTTGCACACCATGGACCTGGAAATCAAATGTCACCTGTCCGTATCTCAAGGTTGAGACTGTGGTGCTACCTCATTGTGAATCAGAACAATAAGTGTTGGACTGAGTGTTCTCACAATCAGCAGCCATTTGCATCCATCCATCTATACACAGGCACAACGATAATTCAACCATTCCGAAATACATATTTTTCAACAATTTTGCTGTTATCAAACTTCAAATATCGCCGCAGGTGTAAAAGTTTACATACCGACGTGATGCATTCCAAATTGATTTATGAGGAAAAATTGCGTATCTACATGTTCGTCATCGAAATATTATAGTTTGTGTGTGCCTCTAACAAAGCCGGAATATGGGCCATTTGAGTACGTTTCTAGCCAAGAACCTAGCAAAGTGAAACTGATGATATAATAATTAGATATTCCAGAAAAAAAGAATTAGAACTCTGTCAATGATGTGTGTTTGCATAGCAGGGGAAAATCAATTGGACTTTGTGACCAATTCATCAGGACCTTTCTATAACAGACAAATGTGCTAAAAAATGACCTCCCAAAACATTTGAAGAATTTCTACCGGAGTAGAATACCGGAATTCCAAATGATCACCAAAAATGTTAAATAGGGCATACCTCCTCATTTCATATGTTCATTGTGTGCAACAATATGTGCTTTTTCTGGTGTCTTTTTGCACAAGATATGCGGGAATGAATTCACGAATTAGAAGAAACTGCAGCAGACTCCAGCTAGGAAGGCGTGATAGCAGATCCGTCAAATATCAGTATCAGAGTGCGAAACTCCCTGTGAATATTTGATAAAAGTCCGGACAGTTTTTAAGATAAGAATTGGCATTCTATGTGATTTCATAAGCTAAAAATCACCCCGGTCGAGGCAGATAATATTGTTTCAGATAAATGGATGCACGAGGTATGTTCAGTGCCTACGTGGTACACCAGAAAGATGAAGTTATGCTTTACCGTTTGATAGGAACTATTGATTGCTCCGGTCTCAAAAACAATTATTTACCTGATCGACCTTCCACTGCCGCTGCCAATCGCTAGAGAATCCCCCCAATACTTAAGATTCTCGTTTCCGTTTGAAAGGAATTATTGATTTAACCACAAATACGAGGTGATTCTCTATTGAAACTTGACGAAATGATCGAACATGTTGACGAATGCATGTGAAACGTGCCTGGTATGTTTGCTCCGGGCTCAAAAGTAAATATTTACTAAATCGACCTTGCACTGCCCCTGTCAATCCCTAAAAAATCCCGTCAATATTTAAAATTCCGGAAAAGTGGAGATAACAACATAAAAAGATGGCGAAGACAAACATAAAGGAGCACAATGGTGTATTATGAAAATATAATATTACGTATGATGTACATGAACGTATGTGAACTGCGTAGTTCAGGCAGAATGGCACAGAATACTTATTATACTAATGGATAAATAGAAATATATATACAGTTAACCGTTAACTAAATACAGAGATAATACACACATGCAAATAAGAAATAATTGATATACGTCTGGCTGTTGCTCCCTGGCAGCTGAAGATCGTTGATGGGCGGCCTGACTGCCAGCCCCTTACCACGGTATATCAATAGAGAAGCGACCAGCAGTTTTAAATTAGACCAACAATTTTCTTTTATCCAAATCATTTTTCATGTCGTTATGTCAGACATGCTTTCATTTTTGTTTTCTTTTGCAACGGGGCACATTGGTGAAAACCACTGCAGTTAAGTGATTTCTCTGTCCGCATTAATAAAGGGTTGAAAATGAGACAGAAAGAAAAATTTACGTTCTTTTGTCAAACAAAATACATTTGTTTGACATCTGAAATCAAATCCATGAAAGTAAGAAACGAAAATTTTAATAAATACAATCTGTCATGTATATATTTTTTGACTAATACGCTTCTAATTAATGTTAAACATATGGTAAATTCAATTGATGACTAGAACGATAATACGATCTTAAATTACATTAAATTGCTAGAGCATCTACATATACAAGTATATGGGCGATGGCATAATAATACAGGAACTCAATTTCAATTTCGAATAATATGCGGTGGGGATCGGTCGGTACTCATCGGGAGGTGGGGCGGAGACGAAGATGTTTTAGCCCATATATATTCAAAACTGAATATTCAGGAAGAGGAACCTGATTCAGGGAAGGGGAGTTGACTGTAATCTTTGGCGAAAAGGGAGGGCTGAGAGCGGGGCATGCCAGATTTGTTGGTGCATTTTTCGTGTTGTGTTCATAATAGATTGTATTTTAGTAAGCTTCATGTACCCGAGAAAATAAAAAAAATGTCTTCATTCCAGGACGACAAGCTTTCACACACTGTTAATTGATTCTTGCTTTTCTTCTTCCAATCTGTTTCGATTATACAGGAAAAGCAACATTGGCTGTAACAGATAGAAATAACACATTCTTTCCATGAAGGCATTGTTTTAAATGCAAGCTGAATTGTTACATAAATACCGGCGATCAATTTCCAAATTTCAAATTACTTAGTTGGGAATTTTTTTGTCTTCCAGTATGTTACATTTATACAGGAACGCGCAATACAGGCTGTAGCAGATAAACACTCAATATTCATTCCTATGAGGCCTCGTTTAACTGTACAAACTGAATTGTTTCACAAAGATAAGTGAAAGTCTGGATTAGGTTCCAAATTCCAAATAATTGGTTGAAAATTTGTTCCATTATGTTACGGTCCAAACTGATGGGTTTCGTAATCCGAGACGAAAATCTGGATCAGATTCAAAATGTTAAGTCGCTTGGCGGTGTTAGATTTATCTTAGATAATGCAAGACTGGGTTGATCGGGGATTTTTTCCAGTTGTATAAAAGTTTAGGCTTTGAGATGTTTTTGGTATATCTTTTTTACCCCCCGTCCGCACAAACGGGCGTATATCGCCTGCCTGGCTTGTGCCAAACTTTCTGCGCTATCTCCGGAACGACAGATAATGGAGTGCTGAAACTCCTTGACTTTATAGTCTATCATATTGGGGTCATTCTGAGCCTATTTGTATAACCCCTTGAGCAGAGGATCATGGGAAAATTCAAGATGGCGGCCACTTGGGGTAACAGAAAAGTGATGTTTTTGTCATATTTTTTAGAATTTCTGCTTTTCCCCGATGGAAAGTGGGCAATAACTATTTTATTTCACATCACATTAATATTTGCTAATTTATCATGCAGTTTTTGCGAAGAAATTGACTAAATAAAAAATTCGGAAAATCCGACCAAAAAATCGACCAAAAAATGACGTTTTTGTAAATGACGTCACTGTGACGTCATCAAAACGGCCATCTTGGATTTATTTTACATTTTCTGGTAGAGCTTGACTCAAGGGTATAGTGTTATAAGTTTCAGCCGCCTAAATTACGGGATAAGAAAAATAATTAGGGGGAGACCATTTTGCCATCCCCCCAGGCCTGGACAGGTCTCAAAAAGCCCAGGTCACATAGGGTTAAAGTTCTATATTCTCATAAGTCATTTCGCTGTCCAGATTAGTATGCTCATACACAGGGAGATCATTGTGTGAGCGAGAGATACACACCATCGAATAATTTGTATCAGATCGATGATGTAGGGTTGACAACCGACAGAAGATGTCTACTGTAATGCTAAGTTTGGTATACTTTGTTCACATATATTAGCGTAGACAGCATTCACAATAAGTTGTATTACATCGGTATCTCACAAATAAAATATTTGGGATCCGTCGCCGATATGTCGTTCAAACATGCAGGAAGGTCATTGACTGGAATTTCTGCGTAGTCTTCCCCTGATGATCCACCATTGTTCGGCTCACCGGGACACCAGTAACTCGACTCTGGCGTCGGCAGTATTCGACCATCCGACCATCTCCACTGTCCCTCTCTTCCCGTGTCCGTTGCACCAACCAGAAAGCCGAGATAGGCCGTCGTGGAAACTGTAAATATCAATGGAGTTTAGGATATTCGCATTAGTTTTGGCATGTCTGTTAACACTACTTGACCTGGGGGGGCACTACCCGCCCAACCTGTTAATTTTTTGGCCCTTTCTCTGGAACGAGAAAAACATGATATTTGAAACTCCGTGACTTTGTAGACTATGATATTGGGATCATTTTGGGCCTATTTGCAAGACCCCGACCAATCGATCATAGGTAAATTGAAAAGGCGGACATGTGGGATACCAGAGAAGTGATATTTTCGTCAGATTTCTTCAAAATTTTAGCTTTTCTGCATGGAGAGCGAATAAAATTTATTTTATTTCAGATCAGATTATTATTTACTAACTTATCATGCAGCTATAAATAAAACAAATCGAAAATTCTGACAGAAAAATCGTACAAAAATTCCTTTTTTGAAATGACGCCACCCTGACGTTAACGTCTTTCAGGTTTCAATTTGCATCACCTCAATCTTTCATCTCGATCTAGGTATACCTGACATCGCTTCTCACAATGCATCTACTCGCAAAAATGTGATTTCCAACAATTTACTGATATTTTGTTCCCATGCAGTGACCCCAGCCAGTGATATTTCGACCTCAAAATATCACAGTTCTTGGATGCGACAATCATGAGGTACTCCGGAAGTTGGATCATAATATACTTGGCTTGTGCAATAGCACAACAGTATTTTCAATTATTTCCTGCTAGATATTGAATTGAACAGTTTTTGTGCGTGACATACCTTCTACTGATGTAGCCGCTCTGATTTTCTATGTTTTTTTATTTCTGATCCAAAGTGACATTTATTACCTGTGTATGGTAAAATTCGGCTGGTCCCCGAGGCACACCCTCTGTACATGTCACTCGACAAATATATGAAAGTTTATTGTTTTGTTGGGAAATTTAAGCATCACGACGTCCGGCATTCCAGGTTAGCTTTTGTGTCTATTTTTCCATTTACCAAGTTTACCCTATGTTAAGGCGTTTATTCCATTAGACGTCCACGATGCTCATCTATTTACATCAGAGGAGGTAATTATTTGAGCTGATCTGTCATCACAGCTCCCGAGCTCGCGTATCTAATTCCACTTAAGCCGGTGCTAGGGGCTGTGTGAATATATCATTGTCTCCACATGGACAGCTGCAATAAAAGCGCGGCTGAGATACTAAGTCTACGTCCGAGAATCTACCATATTCTCGAATGTGAAATGCCTGTTGTTAAAATAAAATGAACCTAAGAATAAAATCGTACACAAATAAATAAAATAGCCAGTGGTTGGCTTATACAGCCGGTAAAAATGTGCTAAAATGTGTGCTGTGAAGCGAAGACTACTGGTAATATAGGGCATTGAAATCAAGTACCTGGATAATTGGGGAAAGTAATTTGCAGCGCCCTCTTTTCAATATGATTGGTTGAAGTTATAGAAGCCCGGATGACCAGATCAATGGTTTGCAGCGCTCTCTATTTAAATCTGATTGGTTGAGAATTCTGGGCTGCACATGCGTATTTTTACAATTTAACTGCCCATCAAACAGTGAAGGTGTGGGGCCTTAAATGAGCTCAGCCGCCAAAGAGTGTGAGAGAGAGAAAGATAAGCGTCGTAATCGGTGAACAAATGACTCAATAAATAAAGGTCAAGTATTAGACGAATATCAACGTAGACGAGCGCGTACCAAGTGCTCTCTAAGGGTCGATTGTCTACTGTGAACAATTTTAATTGCCGGTAGTAAACCAGATAGTTTCATATTCAATCTATCATAAAGATTTCGGATAAAACAAATAGTTGAATGTGAAGAAGGCGAATATGGAATGATTAGTGGCATATGTGAAGATCGTTTTGGTAATTTTGACGCCTAGGCTTATCAAAGAGTTGAACAACATAGGTTTGGATTTTCCGAAGTTTACGATCGGAATAGCCTCTTTTTCTTAGTGCCTGAATCAAGATAGAGCAAGCAAACTGATAATCGCATACATTATTACGAATGCGCATAAATCGCAAAAACTGCGATTCAACAATGCCCGGGAAAATATAATGCGGATGAAAGGAACTCCGATGCAGCAACTGGTGGTTGTCTGTGGGCTTGAAATAAACTTTTGTATCTAAAATTCCCATGGAATTGAATCGGCTGCCTTTATATACCATAACATCATGAAATGGAAGAGAATGTAATTGCAGGTTACTCTGTAAGCGGTGTCCAGAATAATAGGAACTATGGACACTCTCGTGTTCCGGCACATGTAGGCACCGTCGTGATATGACTGAAACAATGTTGAAAACGACGTTAAATCCTACTCACTCACTCACTCTACTCTGTAAGCGGATATGTCGTCTATGTAACGTTTCCAAAGAAGTGGTTTAATAGCACATTCTAAGAGAACCTTATTCTTCCATCTGGCCATATATATATTAGCATAGCTAGGCGCAAAACACTTGCCCATGGCCGTCCCTTTATATTTGAAGATAGTTGGAATGATCGAATACAAAATCATTGCGATTAAGAGAAATATCAAGTAACTTCATAAACAATGAGTGGTTCCGACCGGTAGACGGATTTTTACCTGCGGCACGCAGGTCTACGGGAGGCTCGCGTTGTTGTTGTTCTTCTTCTTCTTGTTCTTGTGACTTTTTGAAATGCGCATGCGCTAAGAGAGTGTGATCTCTGCCACACTTTTCTTTTCAACCTCCGATCTCACATGAAACCACTGTCTTCAAGCGCGTTTGCATTCATTTGCAACTATATTCGGTGGAATGAATTATTGCTTCGTTGATTTCCGTTCAGACTTCAATTCTCTTACGTCAGTCGCTTTAAAGCTGTCGGTCGTCACATCAGTCATTGTCTTCAGATATTACCATTTTCATTGAACAGTATGCAGATGTATACACAATTTAAGATCCTTGGATTTCTTATATACCAAAGAAGATGAGCCGCAACCTTGTCGGTGGTTCAGCTAATTTGCATACAGTCCCAGCTGCAGGCGACTGTCTTAGAAAGTAGAAAAATAAGTTCACTACTTCTAGTAATCATTTTATCTACCCAATCTAGATAAAACACAAATTGGCGAAGAAGCATAACAAGTAACGCATTATCATTATGATTAACATTGAATAATACTTGGTATCAAATTATAGATCATGCATCATAAAAACAAACGCAACAATTACGTTTCAGAAGTAAGCGGAACAACTCAGCAACTTTCACCGAATAAAGATGTTTAACTTTACCCTGAAGCAATTCGCATATATGAAAATATGTTTTGAAAGGAAGAATAACTTAACCCTCTGTGGGAATCGAAACAATGACCCTCCAATCCCTGGACTTGCACTTAATGGTAGCTATACCGATTCATTGATAATACTCAAAACTGACTTTATGCGCAAACGGTTTTATAATACATAAATGACTATGTACTATTTAATGAGTCCGACAACCCTATGCGCGAACAGTACATCATAGTTATATTGTGTACTTTCGGTTACAAGCATGAAATTTGGCACATAGCTATTTCGAATGATCCTCTTTCGGAACCAGTCCCTCTATCCTCATTCTCGCAAGCCAGGGCCTTGCTTCGCTGGTATTGATGTTCTCGTCCTCTTCCGCACTCATAATCCCTTTAGAATTGCATTAATCACTTCCGTAAAATCAATACTTATGTGTATCAGCAGACAACGGGCAGAAACATGTTGCATTTGACATCATTCTCTCAAGTCAGAGCCCATTTCTGCTAGAACTTACTGGTTCTACACTTCACAATTTACGTTACTTTGTCAATCAGTTTTACGAATGAAATTACGTCATATATTAGCAGATACTGACCATAAAAGCGATCTATTTGACCTCGTTGTCAATGTCTTAGCTATACCGACTCATTGATAATACTCAAAACTGACTTTATGCGCAAACGGTTTTATAATACATAAATGACTATGTAGTACTTAATGAGTCCGACAACCCTATGCGCGAACAGTACATCATAGTTATATTGTGTACTTTCGGTTACAAGCATGAAATTTGGCACATAGCTATTTCGAATGATCCTCTTTCGGAACACAGTCCCTCTATCCTCATTCTCGCAAGCCAGGGCCTTGCTTCGCTGGTATTGATGTTCTCGTCCTCTTCCGCACCCATAATCCCTTTAGAATTGCATTAATCACTTCCGTAAAATCAATACTTATGTGTATCAGCAGACAACGGGCAGAAACATGTTGCATTTGACATCATTCTCTCAAGTCAGAGCCCATTTCTGCTAGAACTTACTGGTTCTACACTTCACAATTTACGTTACTTTGTCAATCAGTTTTACGAATGAAATTACGTCATATATTAGCAGATACTGACCATATTTGAGCGATCTATTTGATCTCGTTGTCAAAAGCTAGGACCTTGATTTCCTTGAGAGTTTTTTAAATTTATTTTGATACCTTTCATATTGACTTGGAAGTCATTTTCGCGAACGCAATAATTTGATGTACCAAAAGATAATAACGAGAATTCGACATGATTCTCTTATACACGCAGACCTTGTTTAGTGAACTAACCCTGAAATTTCGCACTTAAATCACCTCCCGAATGACTTAATGACAAACATATTCGCGAATTGATTATAGGGCGATATCCATAGATACTGACAAGAAATGTTTCTTATTTGCAGAATTTGACTTAAAAAAAAAATTAATAAAATTATCAACCTTCGAAAAGGCTTGACCAAACATGTCGGATGAGGTGATATCTCCTAAGGATGAAATAGGTAATCATTTGTATAGAAGGAGCAAACCATGTATTGATATTGGCTTGCTGCATGGAAAAGAGTGTCAAGGTACCGTATTTAGTTTGCAGATGATAACGCACATAAATGCAGAAACTTAATTTATTATTCTAATCGAATATCAAGACTGTCACAGGCCTCAATTTGAATCGTGAAAAATGTCATTATGCCTCTTGAACAGTTCGATAAAGCCTTCAACCCCATTCCATAGTTTCACAGATCAAAGTGATAGACCTGATAATAAATTCATTGAAAATTAACTTTGACGGAAATATAAATTTTCCATTTTGCTCGGCAAAGTAAGCGAGAAGGGAGACTGAAGAGCGTAGATGTTCGCGCTATGACTAAATCCTTGAAATTTGTTTGGATTTCCAAATATTTGAAAGCCTTTTTGATTTGCAAAAATCAACGGCTGAACGGAATGTTTTGAAACTTGGAATTCACGATACTTGTACCAAGACATTGCCAAAGCGATTATTGTGACTTCGTCTGTCAATTCAGTATAGACGGCACGGACCAGTCAACATCGTCGGATTTTGAACGAGGAAAGCGAATATATATATATTGTGTCAAATCTATTAGTCAATTCCTGCAATTGTGGGTTAGAAGTTGAAAATTACTTCCCTTGGCATGAAAACACTTGCAGATGGCGCTTTTTTTCTACAATTACCACTACCTCCGCTGATATGTCTTTCACTGTATTATTGCCACTGCCGCAGGTTTTGACTACAATGTAGTCATTTCTCACTTGTTTGCTAATGTATCAGCTATAATCTGACAGCCATCGTCAGTGTAAATATTAGTGTATAAAGATTCAACATCCAATGTGAAGAGAAAAATATTGGAAGAGAACGAATGGGATGATAAAATGTCAAGGAAATAGGGTGTGTTCCGGAGATAACTGATGTGTTGTTGAGAAATAGGATTGAGACACAGATCTAAATACTCAGCTACTCTTGCTGATTCACTTCCAGAGTCAGACACAATGGGTCTCCTTTTCGGCATTCGAGGTTGGGGCCACGAGTAGATGTCTTTGTGTATCTTTGGTAGCAAGTAAAATACTCTAGAGCGGTGTTGACTCGGATCAGTCATATACAAATATTCGTTTTTAGTAATGTGGCCCTCAAGGAGCATATCTGTCAGTATTTCCTTGATCATATTTTGGTTTTCAGGTACTAAGGATTTCTGTATAGGAATATAATAATTCACATCATTTAACCGTCTAAGGGCTTCAAGTACATACAAGTTTTTGTCCATTACCACCGTAGCTTTCCTGTGGGGTTATATGGTTGCTTTTTAGTCACCAGACGTCGTCAATATTTCCCATCTCTTGCATATTGCTTCAATTTATTACCTGTATATGGTAGGGTTCTACTGGTGGATTGTTAGTCCCCGAGGTCCGCCCTATGTACATGTCACTCGACAAATATATGTAGGTTTATTATTTTGATGGAAAATTTAAGCCGTACGACGTCGAGCATTACAGGTTAAATTTTCTAGGTATTCGTGCATTGACAAGGTTTACCCCATGTTCAGGCGTATATTCCATCAGTCGTGTGCATTGCTCATCTATTAACATCAAATGAGTTAATTATTTGAGTTGATCTGTCATCGCAACGTCCAAGCTAATGTATCTAATTCCGCATAAACCGGTGCTAGGGGCCGTGTGGATACTTAATTGTCTCCACATGAACAGCAGCAATGACGGCTGAAATACTGAGGCTACGTCCGAAAATCCACCGTATTATCAGGTCTGAATGTGAGGTGACGAGGGAAGCTTTCCTGTAGAGTCATATGGTTGCTTTTTATTCGCCAGACGTCGTTAATTTTTCCCACCTCTTGTATATCGCTCCAATCGACCGCTGACCTCAATTTTGCTGATCTGATATTGGGACTATTTACCTCAATGTCGGTGTTCGAAATCACCGTGGCAAATTTGGCAAAGTCTGAGAGGAATCAGTGAATGTGTTATTACGTTACAGAAGTAAATACATAAGGAGTAAACTCGTAAGGAGAAAGAGAAGAAGACTGTGCAGTCCATATTATACGACTTCGCTATCGATATGCGAGGCTGCGATCTCCCCCACTCCATCCTTCGCAAAAGCAAAACAACTTTGCACAAAACGGGAAAATAAAGTTGTGTGTTAATCTTGCGTTTAATTACACGATTAGGCCCATTTTCACAATTAAGCGCAAAAAGTCGTTACTAACACGATAACAGGCAAGTTTATGCGTATTTCCACAATTAAGCGCAATGCTACAAGGTTAGTCGCTCTGTCAGTGTTAGGCGTATCTTGGACGATTTTACAAATAATGATAGAACAATAACTTTCAGCCAAATTCAAATAAGATAAATAACCAAATAAATGTACAATTTAATCTAATGCAATTATCAACAATTTGGAAATAAAAAACAAAATTCGATTCCAGAAATAAAATCCATCTTTCACAGTTCCTCATGACAAATAATTCCATTGTTTTTCTCCAATTAATGATAATTCTGCTTATTTTAAAATTCGAATAATTCGCGAAGCCGATTTTCTTTCGTTGTATTGTCCAGTTCTCATGCGATACTTTTTTGCAGAACAGAAACGGTACCCCAAATCAGTCGAGAATCCATCGAGAATTGTTCTCACAAAGCGGCGTAACAGCTGTCAATCTGTGAATGACGTAATTGTAACCATTCGCCTCTCGGTAGTTTCACGATATTTTCTCGAAGCTTTCTCGATCAAAATATCTCGACGTTATATCGATCAACATAAATCATTCATCCTCAATAGGTAAAAAAAACGACGAATTTTGAAAATATTTTCATATTTTGCTCTCTACATTGTAGAAAACCAAAGAAATTCTCGGTTGAAGGAAAAACTATTATTGAGGACGCTTCTTTAATTGTTGACGGCCGGAAGTGAAAAATTGTCATCGGTTATCGGTTGCCACATGAACAGGTACAATAAAAGCGTACCTGAGATACAACGCATATCACGAATCGTTAGATTCTTGGTATGTGCTTTAGAATAGGTTAACCGGAAGACTATACTGTGAAGTCATGTGGCTCTGTCAGTATGTCGGCACCTCTTCCCACTTTCCTTACATGTGTTGTAATTTTTACCTGTATATAGCGAGATTCTGCTGGTGGACGTATCGTCCCCGAGGCCCGTACCCTAAAATACCACCACATACTGTCGTGTTACATCATTCATCAACTGTTGACAATTAATTACGATAACGATTGAATGAGCTATTCGAGTAGAACATACTTACAAGACGCTCTGACGGTCATACCAAGGTGATACAGTTTCTCCACGCTGTCGGCGATTACAAGGCGTCCATCCTCACTTCCGCACACTTGACTTGCTTCGCTGTAACCAACCGTATTGTCATAATGCAACTTGTAACAAAGATCGAGGGCACGGTTGTAGATGTAGCCAAGATTGGAGGGACAAAAATCTGAAAATATATCAGTAGAAAATATCTCTGATCAAGTCAGACAAACAGTTAGCCCTGTGCTGCGTTAATATCTGACGATGACATTAAATGCATTGTCATATTGCTCGTACAAGCTGGACTGTAGGTAAGACATCAAATATCGGTTCTGATGGGGTTCGAACTCATATAGTCTGAGGGACCAGCCTCTTGGCCGTAGATGAGTTAGAGGTTATCACACTGTCGAATATTGTTTGCTAATAGGCAAGATTATTGTCCATAGATAGAGGAGTATCGTCTTGTGTTTTATCGGCATCACTAGAAACTGATGTCCACGTCATGGTGTTCATTTCTGTTATACTGCAAACAATATCTGGCATGTTATTTTCGCACTTTCTCCGTTTTATAGATTTCTCGTCATGTCCTTTAGCGAGTGATTTTTGTTTTTATAATTTGTTGAAATGATGCTTGACAGGGATTCAGAGATGTTGAATACCTTGAGATTGCCAGCATACAGTACCAGGTGATGGAGTAGCAATGGCGACCTATCTGTACTGTGTCAGTATGCTGAAAAACTAAGTGTTGTTTGGATTGATTTTAGTGCTCATAGGGCAAGTTTTTACGCATATGCGCTGTTCATATAAAATAAACAGAATTCATGATTTGTCGACTTTTACTGTATATATATATACTCGGATGATTTTTTTATTGAACAACATTTCCTCGCTTCCTTTCCTTCATTTCGACGTTGAAACAACACACGTACATCTTTAAGTGCAGCCACGGAACTGTGAAACAAGCCAAACACTGGATGACAAACACAACAGAAGGGACTGAGGGGATGTCGAACCCTTAATTTCCGAAAACTAGATTTCTCAGTAAAATTGTGTGTGTCACATGTATGTTATCAACCCTATCTGGCCTGGGCTTTTTTGGGACCTATCCTGGCCTGGGGGGGTTCCCTAATTATTTTTCTTATCCCTTGAGCTAGGGAGTTGAAACTTACCACCCTATACCCTTGGGTCAAGCTCTACCAGAAAATGTTAAAAAATCCAAGATGGCCGCTTTGATGACGTCACAGTGACGTCATTTTCAAAAACGGCGATTTTTAGGTCGGATTTTCCGAGGGTTTTTTATGCAATTTCTCCGCAAAAACTGCATGATAAATTAGTAAATATTAATGTGATGTGAAATAAAATAGTTTTTGCCCACTTTTCATTGCCGAAAAGCAGAAATTTTGAAGAAATATGACAAAAAATCACTTTTCTGGTACCCCACGTAGCTGCCATCTTGAATTCACCAATGATCCTCTGCCCGGGGGGTTATGAAAATAGGCTCAAAATGACCCCAATATGATAAACTAAAATATCAATGAGTTTCAGCTCTCCTTTTTTGTCGTTCCGGAGATAGCGCAGAAAGTTTGGTAGGGGGCCATTTCGCCCCCCCCCCCCCAAGCCAGGTAGGGTTAATACATATCATACCTTGGAAATGTTTGTAGTACCGGGTTGCCGAGGACGAATATCCATCTTGGGGGTTGAAGAAGACCACATCATGCGTCTGACATACACCACTACGGCGGTCATAGAAGTACGACATACAATTGATATCGCGTAGACATTGATTTTGACAGAAGAGAGCTGTTCCCTTTGTTCTCATTAGGGAAAAGGACGAGATTATTTTGCTATCAAATTGATCTACAGCTTTTGACCACAGCTGTCGCGACTGAATTCCACAGGCACTAGGTAGAATAACACTCAGGACATATGCGCATTGTAGAAACAGAAATGCACCCATTCTGAATAACTTCTGCTTGTCTGATACTTTTTGGAATGATTTTATACTTTCTGACTACGCACCAGTTTCGGAGAAATCATGTATCAAGTTTCCTTTGTCTAGATGGAAACGTTCAACTAAAAGCTTATGGAGAAACAATTGTTCCAGTTTCTAAAGTTGTATTGATACTCTGTTTTACATTGCAACTCGCTTGCCGAGAGGCTAATAATATCGATTTGACGTAATTAATTTTCGAGAAATCTTGGGTAATTGTTCTCTTATTTGAGCTAATATAACGATAAGGATGATCGACTTGAATCCCGAACAAATTTTCCTGCCGCATGCTAGGTAACAATGAATCAATGTTTCTGAATAGAGAAACTTCAGACATCGCTGTTTTATCAACGATTTTATCATAATCCTATTGTTATCAACGACATAATGTGAATGTATAGGGCTAGTGCACATAGCATGGGAAAATAGTTACGTGGCGCTAAGAAAAATTCGATGGGTACATGTATACGTATAAAACATATATATGTTTATCGAAAGTAAATGTTTTCTTTTTTATTTTGAGGATGACAGTCTGGATCTGAGAAAAGTTTCATCCGTATTATTTTGTATAAAAATTTCGTATGAGGAAGATGGTTACCGAGAAGAGACGACGTCATTTTAATTGTCAACCAGAGATAGAGATAAACATCTACTTCCGGTTCGATGCCGTCTCTAGTATAATTTTGAATAATACTGGTTTTAGATATGGTGGCCATCAGTCTATGATGCATAAAAAAATTTAATGTCACCCGGTTTCTCCTGCATCTATTAGGTCATAAAATTTATACATGGTAAATCCTTTTCGGGAGGAGTATTCCAAAATAATGAATGTTGTATATTAAAGTCTAAACCAGGTAAAACTCTGTCAAGTAGACTGTCATTCCGGGAAGATAGATCATTGCTCGTTTTCGAATAAACCATTTGCAGGCTTTACCTCGACAACTGATTGAAATAATCTAAATAAGACGTGGGAATAGAATGTTCCTGATTCAGCAGAAAATGTCTCGAACTTGTAAGAAATCAGACGCGACAGGGCTGCGAGACTATTAAAACTGTGTTGTTGTTTTTCAATTAGTCACTCACCAGACGGTATGGCGCATCTCACTCTGTATTTGGCATTTAATATTCACCATCATCATCACATTTTTTGTCCCGTATAGTTCGCCAGCCAAATGAGAATTTTTGGTCAAACCTTGCACTGAAGGTCACAGAATGGTTTATGACTAACTTCATATCTAAATAACATGAGTATTTTGATATCCATCAATGCCTTGCCACACTACATCTCTGAATCACGTTTTAGCCCTATCTGGCCTGGGCAATTTGAAGTGTAACACAGCCCGTCCCCTAAATATTGTCACTATCCCTGAAGCTAGGGGGTTGAAATTTATCACAGTATATCTTTGGGCCAAGCTTTTCCAGAAAATGTAAAAGTCCAAAATGACCGCCATGTTAACGTCATCTTCAATAATGGCATTTTTCGGTCAGATTTTTCAATTTTATTATTGAAGCGTTTTCTTGGCAAAATCTACATGATCAATCAGTAATTAATAATCTGATACGAAATAAAATATGTTTTAATAACTTCCCAATAACGGGTCATAAAAATAGGCTGAAAATGACCACAATATGACAAGCTACAAAATCACGGAGTATTAGCTCTCAATTTTTTTGTCGTTTCGGAGATAGGAGCAAAAATACAACAGGGGCGGAAAGAGCCCCGGTCAGGTACGGCTAAATGTGATAAAGTATTTCCTGGCGATGTCACAAATGAAGTCACTTCCTAGGAAAATGCATTTTCTAGCTGATATTTTACAGTGTTTTTTCGAATTAGTTAATATGTGCAATATACTGTTGGAAAATAGTTCTGTGAAATGAAAACAAATAGTGTAATATAGTGGAATATTATGCAAGATTTCAACTGTGTGTCATATGGCTCCAGTTGGAAGTCGTCGAAACTTTGAGCGTAGATATTGTGTGACAAGAAATGAACGTACCGGTCGAATCGATGTTACAGGGTAGCGCTGATTTTGTCTACTGCTTCAAAGATTTCCTTTGGTGTTTCATTGATGTAGATTCATCGATTGAGTAGTTCTGCCTGGTATTTGCCGATAGAACGATACGCTGTCCAGAAAGTGTTGATAATTTTTCAAGCCCTTATTGTTTCGAGATCTTTGACGTTGGGCAAGTGGTAGATTTGGCCTTGATTAAATCAGTGCAGACATTGATACCGACCGGTGCATGCATCGTATGCATGGTATGGCATTACGTTTCGTGACTTGTGTCTAATTTCACGTAACCCAGGGCTAGGGGTCGTGTGGGCCCATGTACTTCAAGATCCTCGTAATGTTCATATTGACAGGCACAATCAAAGCGCTCCACCCGATGGCACACGGATCAGTAGTATATACTACTACCATCAACACATTCCACCATGTTTTGACTAACGTTAACGTAGTGTTGACCATCTCTTAACCAAAGTAGACAAGTGACTTTTCTCTAAAATCGTTGGCTTTAGATCCACAATCGCGTGGAAGGGAAAATTACATTTTAGCCTAATTTGTATACTCTAAATCAATCCCAATGTGGCCCACCAGTAGCAGTCACATTATTGTCAATAAATAAGATTTAACCTATCATCAGATCGTCAGATGAACTTTTGGTTTCATTATTCAGGAAATGGTGGGGAAAAATCCCTGCCTCTGCCGCAGTTAACCAAGAAGAAAAGCCGTTATTTTTTACTAGATGTACGCCTGGGCTAAAACATTGAAGGGTTGTCATCTTCCATGAGTGGGATTTAGACAAAAAAGATCTTTGCTTGATTTCACATCGTGTACTTGCCCAATTTGTGGTCCCTGGGTTGATTTGTCAAGATAACAAATGGACTATTTCAATTGAAGTCTGACGCCTGTACTATCATATAATTTGGGTGACTAGATTTGAGGATTTCATTTATGACGATTACAATTATTCAATTTTGCTAGATTTAACTCATTTGACATCTTCTGACTAAATATTTCGCCCTTTGGCTCAATTGCTTAGTAATATTTGAAGAGTGAGGCCTCGACTATCCAAAGCGTGAGAATGAATCAAGTTTGCAAGATTTTCCCTTATTTGGGCTACTTTTCTTACCGCTGGGTTAACTGGCAAAGATGTAACTAGTGTGTAGTGTGTAACTAATCGCGGTTTCTGTTACGAGGATACCTTGAGGTTTGTAAGCTTGATACATATTGTCCAGGAGTTTATTGAATTAAACGCAACATTAAAGGGGTTGTGAAACCGATGCCGGAGTACTGATAAGACATTTCAACGCATGGTCAAAGCATTTCCACTATAACGCGAAGATTTTTACGGACGATCGGATATTGTCTGCATCGACATCACTACTCTGCTAGCTACTGTCGGTGTAACACGGTTTATATGGCAGTATAAGAGGTACACCATCTGAATGACTGGTTGTTGACGCTGAACAAATCTCAATGTCTATATTTCCGGAAATACTTGGGCTCGTTGCTTAAAGCTGACATGACCTTACTTAATGCACGAATAGCAGCGAAAAAAAATATTTATACAGAACATAGCCCCGGTTGAATAATACCCGCCGGAACAAATCCATACAAACGCCATACTGCCAACTTCGCATCCGAGTAACATTGCCTCCACCGCATATATAAAGCCGGAGTCGACAAAGAACCTTGCCAGTCTGAACTGACACTCGAACTGTGCATATTATATTTATGCTGTCGCTGTTGTCAATAGCCCAAATTCGAACTCTGTGAGCATCATATTCTATCATATATTCATTCACAAACAATATAAATATATCTGAAAAACAAACAACTGGTTAATAAAATGAGGGATCTGACTACTCAAACACGATTTACACATACCGTTCAGTGTTTCCTCAAAACAATGGAACTTGTTGATCTCGTCCCAACTTTCCACATTAAATTTCAATTTACCGCAATCGCTAAAGAGGGCACAGGAAAGGACTATTCTTCGTACCACTGGATAATTTTTGAGGCTCTATACGATGCACTGCAAATGCGATTTCATTTTAAATGCCCGATATGGTGATACTGCTCCAGGCCCACCCATGTTGACCGTATACTTCGTCAATGGGAAATGCGGGAGTTGCTGTTGCCGTTGGAGAAGGTCATTTGTACAAACCGGAATGGCAAATTCCTAAATACGGAGTTACAAATTGAATGTGCTTATTGCGATTGTCAGCCCATCCAGTGTTTTAACCTATCCACCAGTTGTATAGAAAGGTGAAATCTCTTAGCATTCGTGGTTGGGAAATCTGGCGTAACTGACCTCTAACCCTTGACATTGGGCTACTATGGCAACTTGAAGAGGTCAGTTCTGGTCATGTGAAAGGTAGAACTTGGGCAATGGCGACAGATCTCGTCGAATATCTGGAAAAACGGACTTTACGTCTAGTTAAATGGATTGAAACCATATTAGGTCCACATGGGTTGTGCAGGGTCTCGTATTGAAGCGTTCGTCGAGGGCAATTCGAGTCAAGTTACTGGCGGGTGGATGCAAAATAGAATTTCGGACAAACACAAAATTCGGAATAAAAGATGTTACAGGACGTGTCGCCAGGAATGGCGGACAACACACCCATATGTTTACAAGGGTTGTGGGATAGCGCGGGTGATAGGTTGTAGTCAGCAGGGCATGACGAGTTTGTCTAGCCTGACAGAGTTACCTCCTCCTGTGTGGTATGGGAGTTAGAGAGTTAGACGTGACTGAGTGATCGGGTTTGGTACGCAGTAGCTCTAATGATGGGGAGCGAGATCCCTACACACATACACCCACCTATATCTAACCCCTAATGTCTTATCGCCTTGGCACAATCAGATGAACAGCAACAACAACAACAAATATTTTGCGTATTACACAACAAGCTTTTTGCGTATTACATATTTTATTCATCCCCTACATCACATTACAACCAACCCGTAGGAGCCGCTTTGGATGCGTTTACAATTCGCCAATGCTATTGCAAGTGTATCATTCGCATTCTCAGCCCTGTTCGCTCTTGTCCGTGTGTAAGCCACAGAAAAGTGACCTCTGAACTAGCAGATTTCTGGGAGCCGAGACGGGATCGCGTTCGGACATGCACACAATTAATTTACGACGGAACTTCTCTCTATCTAACATGGCTGCTCCAAATGAGGTTGGCAATGTCGTCCCACGGCACGAACTACTATTATTCAACTGAACATAGAAATACTTTTGTATAATTTGAATGTATTATGTCCTTATGATTAAAATTAACTTTGTTACACAATAAAATGCGACCGAATCGCTCGATTATCATAGATGCTATTTCGTATATGGCCCAATATATGATTGCCATACGCTACCCACGGGTGACTCTTGTCCGTTCTATATGACGAGGCTATGTCCCGCTAATACGGAAATAGGCGATAGAGCGTTAAACCGTCACGATATAGCGTTAAGGCGTTCAGACGAGTGTAAAACGTAACGACAGGCGTTGTCGCGCGTCAATTCCGTAGGATTTCACGTGATCATTTAGACCAGTCAGAGCTTCTGAACTATCTTACTAGGGCGTTCAGGCGCTAAAATAGGTGATTGCAGGGCATTACTGTGTTGCGTCTATAGAAGCAACCCTAATTGCTTCGAGTTCGAAAGCACGTTCACCAGACACAACGATATGATGTGACACCAGAATATTATACATTATACAATTTTTATTTAAGGTCAGTTTTCCCGAATTTTTGACGATATGTCCGGCTGTTTTCTTAGTCTTAGTTTTGCATTTACCCGCCAGTCACGTGATCGGAAATGATTATTGCAAGGTGCGATGGCAACCCAAAGGTCAGGGTCATTTTCCCTTCATTCATCCAACCCGATTTTCCAACCACGAGTGCTAGGAGATTTCACATTCCTATACTACTGATGGATAATAAAAAATGGACGAGGTGAAAATCAGAACAAAAGTCTCTTTCAGTTCGTACCTCCGTCTTTAGGAATCTTCAATTGAGTATGTGCAGGCCTGATTAGTAGGCATAACATATAACGATTCTTACTTTGGAATGGACTTTCCGAATTAAGGTAATTTTGAAGTCAGTATCGGCAAGCTAAGTATAATTAATGAATAACCATTAATTAACATTATTTCACTTTGAGTCTTATCAAATTGCTGTTGCCTTTGAGCCCTTAACATAAATTTGTTATGGTATTCAGAAGTGTGGTCCAAGGGAGACAATCGTCCTGGGATAGGTGAATTGTCCCCCCTTGACCATTGTTTTATTGTAGGATGGATCCATCCACTCGGAATGCGGGGTGAGGACACGTGACCTCATCTGCCACGAGGTTATGGTAAGTGCTTCAGGCGAAGCAAGTTCATATTGCACGGCACTGTTCTGTCTCCGCTTTCAATCGCAGAGTAGCCGATTTTCGACATGCCGCGGGCTAAGCCGCCTAGCAGAAGGAGACAGCAGCCGAATCGTTATTCCGATTTTGTTACTGCGGGAAAGGCAGGGAGAAGCAAGCCTTCGAGTCTGAGGGTCGATCAGCCCAGTGCCAGTGCCAGTGCCAGTGCTAGACCGGTCCCCGTTCCAGCAATCCATGCTCGACATGTTGCAGACCCGGGTCCCAACACTGAGAACCCCAGGCGAGGCCAGGAGGCGAGTGTTTCGACGTTGACAACAGGTTGTATGAATAATGAGATTATTAGTAATAGTTTTCGGGAGGGAAATTTCATCTCAACAGGTTCTCAGCATGTCCCCGTTCAAAGTACCTTGAACTTCGACGCACCCCCTTTGAGTACCGCGAATTCTTTCACGCAATTTGAAAATAATGGGGAATTTATACGCGACAGGAATGTTTCAGATTTCATATCTTATTCACGGTCTGGGCATGGTGGGGTAGAAAATCCCCGGGCTTTTGGCGCGAATTCCCACCCTGACCTGAATGTAATCACGGGTACGGGACATGACGCCATGCCGGGCTCCTCCCTGTCCCAGTTCTCGTCCAATCAAATTGCTCCTTCGTGTCCGCCTCTCCCCTCGCTAGAGTTACTGAGTTCAACCCAGCCAGTTGTAAGTTCCGTGCAAACAAATGTATTCCCAGCGCACAACAACAACATTGCACCCATTCCCATGCCATCTCGCGCTTCCAATGTTGTTTCCGTTACCCCTGTGGAGATGGGGGCCTGGGGCTTAGCGCCTGCATTAGCAATGCAACCGAACCCCCTCATTAGTTCATGCGACGACTTGGAAGCACATGTACCCCAAGCAATAAAAGCAAAGATATGGGCGGGGGAGTATATTGAGCTCCCATTATTATTGAAAACTGCACATGAGTTACGGGAGCAGGTATGTTCACTAGCTCTCGCGGGGAAGGAAGGCGAACAAGTTCTCCTTCGCCCGAGGGCACAAATTAAACAAATAGAGACTATTGAGCTATGGACGTCCGCCTTCTTGATATTCTCTAGCATATATCTACAAAAACACCCACTCAGAGCGCGTGAGTTACTGAAGTATATGAGCATAGTGCGAATGCTGGCCAGCCGGGTACGCGGACCTGCCTGGCGCCAATATGATAGTCAGTTTCGGCTAAGGATGGGACACAACCAGCACAATTCTTGGGCGACTATCGATGGGGAACTATGGCTGACCTGCCTCTTACCAAGGCCCGGTTTTGGGGGTTTGTTGGGCATGAATGCTGGGCTCCCTCCGAACAATAAGGGTGGCAACAAACGTAAATTCTGCTATGATTACAATGGTGATGGCTGCAAAAGGCAGAAGTGTATGTACAGTCACACTTGTAGTAAGTGTGGTGAAAAACACCCTTCAAAATCCTGTCAGGTGAACAAGAAGGGGAATTTTCGTTCCTCCAGTAATCATACCCAAACCACTCAGTAATGATAGTACAGCAAAGTGTGACCCAAAAGGCCCACATATGGGTTCCGATTCTCAGGGGTTGTTGGGATTGGTCCCTACCCCCATCAATTTAGAGCGTTTGTTGTTTTGGTTAATGAACTATGATAATAAGGAAGACAAGGCAATCCTGGAGTCTGGTTTTAGAAATGGTTTTCCTTTACATTATACTGGCCCTCGTATGCCCACAGATGCTCCTAATTTGCAATCTGTTAAGCTCGCGGAACACATAGTAGCTGAAAAAATAGAAACTGAAGTAAGCTTAGGCAGAGTAGCTGGGCCATTTCGACAACGCCCCATTCCCACATTGAGGGTATCCCCTCTTGGACTTGTGCCAAAGAAAA
>JAVTVY010009836.1:0-47508 GCA_036873755.1 Hanleya hanleyi | reverse complement strand
ACGGGGTGCGATGGTGTAACTCTTTCCAGGTTGCCATGAGTTCAAGTGTAGTTATAATGGACCCTATGCATATTACCAGTCTATGGAAATGGCCCCTACAAGGAACTGACCTCAACTGAGAGAAGCTGATGTGCATATAGGCTTTATTCAGGTTGATTTTTTTATTGCCACCAATTAATTTTCACAAAAAAGTGTCTGTTATACTTACTTGCAATCTCCCGGACATGACTGGGATCCATGCCTGGCTTTGCTTGGAGGCCCCCGGTTCGCTTCCCCCCCGCCAACAGAATGCATGGATAGAAACTCGTCACGATACAGAGCTTGAAGGAGGGTGTTCATCATCTTCCTCGAGTCTTAAAATTCCAGAAGATATGGAAAACTGAAATGGCAAAATTTGATGCAATGGATTAGTCCCATCAATGCCTTTTATTTCAATTCAATTCTATGAAAATAATCTGTATGTATTTGATATGCACAGGAAAACAATATCATATGTGATTCAATTTGCAAGTAACAAATAGCCGAGAATGGTCATGCTTATCAGTGTTGTGTGAAAAGAGAAGTGAAAATACAAAAAAAAAAACCTGAAAAGACAAGATATGATGTAATACGACATTACGTTAGTCCCATGAATGAGACTTTTTAGGAAAATAAGTTGCAGATTTTATGTTGTATGCATAAGAAAACATTATCGCATCTCATTCAATGTTTAAGTAACAAATAGCAGACAATATTCATGCTTATCAATGAATTATGAAGCTTACATTCCCAAAATGTGAAAACAGCTTACCAAAGATTCTTCACCTGCCTCCGATGTGTCTTCCGTGGTCACCCATTCCATTCCATCTCTAGAAACATCGACAACGACTGGGCTGGTGTCAGATGTTGTCGGGGAGGATGGTCTCACTGTGACACAGTGGTCGTCTTGGTGGTGGATCGTTGACTCACTGGGGCTTACAGTAGCGAGATGCTGGGTTGGCAGACTGGTTCTTTGTTGGGGCTGAAGTAAATCGGATAACTTTTCCACCAAGGATGGAAGACCTGAAAAGAGAAATATTCATGGTTTTATAATTTATATGCCATATGGGTACATTCCAAATTTAAAATCAATTAAGAGTTCAAACCAAGGCATAATGAGGTAAATATGCTGGATTCTATACCCCGGTTGCTATGGTTCACATAATTTATAGAGCCCGCGTGTTTACTAACTACGATACGAGTGAGTTCAAATCAACGTCGCACCAGTTATATTTCAGCAACACGGCGACGACAACCCCTTTCACAATATTGATAATTTATTAACTTTGCTAAATATAACGAGCTTACTATTTATGAAATTTGTTACTATAGAGAGCTTGCTATTCCCCAATTTAGTCGGGTCTTACGACAAGCATACTGGGACTGAGGCCCTATTCCTTTTAACGACACCTAGCAGCCCCACGGGGCTAACTACGATACAAATTTTACTTAAGGAGAATTACTTGGTAAGACTTTCGATTAATTCCTCCAAATTCAACTAACCGGCAAGGGAAGAAACTGTAGTCACTAAGGATTCATTCGTTGCCCTGAGGGCCTTTTTTGTTTCCTGAAGGTCTGCGACTGCCCGCTGTAGATCAGCTACTTCTTTCCGCAATTCTGCTACCTCTGACTGTGATTGCGATGTCACCTGTTCGTGAAAAGGACAATTTGTATATACAATTTACAATAATACAAAATACATATTTTGATTCAAATTACTGTTTCAGTACTGTACATGTAGAAATTAACGTTTCACAATATTACAATTATTAACATGTACAGTATGTCACTGAAGGTTTTGGAAATGGTTCTATTATTCATGTAGTCAAGTACATGTACCTGGCCTGTTATCTAATAAAAAAACCCAAATATTTGTGACATCAATTCTCTCTGTTCATGTCTTTTTACCAATGTTATGCATGCTGGTTTTCTCCTTATAAAATGGTGCAACCACTATATCATTATTTTCAAAACTTGATAATTATTATTCTTCAAATTTCAGTCAAACAATTAGTCAAACAATCAAGAGATACAAAATGTTTTTACTAACATATAATTTTCATTTTTTTGAAGTTGTCGATATCATAGAACCATATTATAATCTCTATGTTTGCACATTTTTGGTGTTTAAGATACATGTTTCGCAATCAAGTTTCATTTATAAACACAACCTTTGCCAATGCTGGCTTTGTGCACAATAAAAAAATGTTGACTCAGCAAGTTTTTGCATCATAAAACAATTACATAGACAGACAAAATAAATACTCACTGCTAAATCTCAAAACTCGGGCTGCAACTTTCTGGACTTTGCCATTCTTCATTGGACAGTTGACTTGACAATGACACACAGTGTCAATGCCCCAGCCCCAGGTATCGTTGTTCATATCATTGTTGTTGTTGCGGCATTTCCATAATCCGCCACCCCGGTCCGCTCGACCAGTAACACCATGAACACAACATCATATTCATTGTTGAGCTACTCAGTTTAGTCGATCAAACGATCAACTTTGCTTGACCACACAGTAGGCCAGCTGGGTTACAGTGAAGAGTCAAAACAACGCGAATTTTCTCACACAAACCATGAAACAACCCACAACTCCTCGACATTTTAGCCTCGTTTCCGTCATGATGAGCGCGCCATCTATCGGCCAAATAAGAAAGACAACTCTTCTTTATAATTTACGGCCTGGCGGTGATTTATCAGCGCGAGTATTGTCATATACATGAATATATCGGTTATTTAATAGATTGTTGTTTTATTTTTGATTGAAACTATATAATTCATCACATTATGAGCTGTATACGATCGGCATATATAGCATTCATCTGAATGCATGATTACTAACCAAACAAAAAGTCCTTTTTCAGCCGTAAGAAAAGGCAAGTTATGATCTTTACAGTCTCCAAGCAGAGGTGTAAATGGTGTATTTTATTAAAGTGCCTATATGTGGTTCTGAAACGGAGAATATAACAAAGACTTACGAACGTATGCTCACGAAGTGCCTTGCATTGTTGATGCGCCCATTTGAAACAGCAAGCAAATTTGATGGCAGTGGCACCATGTTGTTTTATCCACGATTAAGTCGGATGTACCGGTACATATGAAGTATCTTCATGGCTTATTGAACGGTGTCATTGTCTGCTAGCGCGAGCTAGTGTGATTAAGGTGTGAACTCAACAGGACGTTTTTACATTGAATGTATGGTAGGAAAAAAACATACGTTTTATCAGTGGTTTTACTGTGTGGATATATGGATATGTGAGCCATTATTTGTAATGGAATATGTATGTAAACCTATAGTTTGGCAATTTTGTGTGATATTTCGAAAGTAATAATTATGAAATAAAACTTTATTATTGTAAGAAACTCTTGTTTTCTACAAAGATCAACTTTTAGGGAACATTTCAAAGAAACACAAATTGTCTCAGAAAAGTGTATGGTACATACATGTGACACTAAATTGCTGGGTATTGTGAACCTGAATTACCACGGTTCGTCTGATGTTTGATTTACTATTATGATTTGTTACCACAGATTTGAACAATGAAGTTTCACAGTCTACCATTGAACATCATAGTTGACCACGGTTCGTTGTATGGTAAAATTGACCATACATTTTATTACCATATTTATTACCGTATGGATTCACGATACATTATCATGGATTTTCATGGTTCAGCCTGGAATACCATGGCTCACCACGGTTCATTGTATGATAAACCAAGGTAAACTTTACCATACAATCTTTTACCACGGATTCACCATGAATTACCATGGATGTTCATGGTTCAGCCTGGAATACTGAGGTTCAACACGGTTCGTTGTATGGTAAACCACGGTAAACTTTACCTACAATCTTTACCTGGATTCACCATAAATTACCATGGATGTTCATGGTTCAGCCTGGAATACTGAGGTTCAACACGGTTCGTTGTATGGTAAAGCAAGGTAAACTTTACCATACAATCTTTTACCATGGATTCACCATAAATTACCACGGATGTTCATGGTTCAGCCTGGAATACCGTGGTTCACCACAGTTCGTTGTATGGTAAACCACGGTAAACTTTACCATACAATCTTTTACCTCGGATTTACCATACATTACCATGGATGTTCATGGTTCAGCCTGGAATACCGTGGTTCACCACGGTTCGTTGTATGGTAAACCACGGTGAACTTTACCATACAATATTTTACCTCGGATTTACCATACATTACCATACAGAACCGTGGTTTACCATGCATTACCATACTTTACCCTATGGTAATGTATGGTAAACCACGGTTTTTTTTTATAAGGGTGGAAATCCCGTAATTTACGTCACTTCGTCTTACATGAACTATATGCTCTCATTAAAACGTTAATAACTGGTTTCACATTGCTGTACCTCTAATATGTCATACACCCCAATATATGTCTGCCAATATGTTGATTTCACCAGCTATATTGTCTCGTACATTAGAACTTTATTCTTAATTTTCTGTGGGATAGAACAAGCTCCCTGGGGCTTTATTTCCGCCAACAATATACCAGCTGACTAATACCTTTCATATCATGACTATTATATATCTGTATACTTAAAATGATGTTTTAAATTTGTTGGTGAATAAAATTCAATTCAATTTAATTCAAAAAGTTACAAAAAGGAACAATAATCCCTCTGCTAATTCAATCCCTCTATCAAAATTCAATCACCCCCAATTTTGGGGACAAAATTTAATCGGCTGCTTTGATACATGGCAGTGTGACTAATGTCACAGGATAGGGGTAGGCATTAGGGCTCCGACGCGAACTGAACTCTTGGAAATGACGTTTTGAACTTTATAGGACTTTTTCAGGATCTATTCCCATGTAGAGACAATTTTGTCCAGACTGCTCCTCCTAAGATTTTGCTTCTATTTTAATGAAACTTTACATATGTGTTACCTATGATTTGAAGATGTGCATGTCCTATTTACAAGGCAAAATTATAATTTTTGACATATTTATGACGTTTTATAAGGCTCCATGGTGTATTTAGGGATTACTGTATAAGGCTCCATGGTGTATTTAGGGATTACTGTATAAGGCTCCATGGTGTATTTTATATTATTATAGGGATTACTGTATAAGGCTCCATGGTGTATTTAGGGATTACTGTATAAGGCTCCATGGTGTATTTAGGGATTACTGTATAAGGCTCCATGGTGTATTTAGGGATTACTGTATAAGGCTTCATGGTGTATTTAGGGATTACTGTATAAGGCTCCATGGTGTATTTAGGGATTACTGTATAAGGCTCCATGGTGTATTTAGGGATTACTGTATAAGGCTCCATGGTGTATTTAGGGATTACTGTATAAGGCTCCATGGTGTATTTAGGGATTACTGTATAAGGCTCCATGGTGTATTTAGGGATTACTGTATAAGGCTCCATGGTGTATTTAGGGATTACTGTATAAGGCTCCATGGTGTATTTAGGGATTACTGTATAAGGCTCCATGGTGTATTTAGGGATTACTGTATAAGGCTCCATGGTGTATTTAGGGATTACTGTATAAGGCTCCATGGTGTATTTAGGGATTACTGTATAAGGCTCCATGGTGTATTTAGGGATTACTGTATAAGGCTCCATGGTGTATTTTATATTATTTGAGGCAATTGTTGGTAGGATTTTATCTTGAACCCCAAAATATGACATCTCAAACCAAAGTTCTATTTTGACACATTATATAGAGAAGTTGGATTATTTGAGAGAACCAAGAACGGTTTGGTTTGAGGGGTCATATTTTTGAATTACGGTAATTCCCCTAATAATTCAATCACCAATCGTTACTACAAATCGCATCGTGGGAATGAGCCTTAACCGAGTTGGAAATGCGTAAGATCATAAAATCACATTTTATACAGTTGACCAAGGCAAGGAAAATTTGATTTTAGAATTTTGGATTGAGACTTTAATACAATCACATGCATAAAGTGAGTTTTTTTTTCGCATGCAAATCTCACATATCCTTTGATGCCTTTCTTTAAATTCTTGTCTGATTTGTTTGAAATTACCCAGACAGATTATTTATATGCCTGTATGTTGTATTTTTATCAGATGAGGCCCAAACAATGGGAGACAATATCAACAGACGCTAAGGAATTGGTGAGTGGTATGTTAGAGCCGGACCCGGATAAAAGGATGACCATTGAAGAGGCCTTAAACCACCCCTGGATAAAGGTGGGAACTGTAAGTTCATCAATTCTACCAGAGACGTTTAGCTGCACCAAGCTGCTTCACGATCTATGATTGGCAGACTGACGATGTCTGACATCATACAGGATTGGAATTGCCTGGGAGCTTCTTCAAATTAGGAACTGAGTTCCCTGGTAGGGTTGGCATATGCCGGTTATTCAAATGGGACACACCATGCCCAGTTTGGTGTTATGATCTGAATGGATTGGAGTTCCAGTTGGAATGGCATAGGCCATTTCCCCCATGCCGCTGCATGGTATGGCATAAGCCATCCTTTGTCTGCTGAGTTCCAAACTGTATGGCATGGAGTTCCTTGGAGTTCCAACACGGCGCACCATACCACTCTGTTTGGGATGCCTTGTGCCAGTTCCTAGTATGCCCCAATTTCAAGAAGCTCCCAGTATTTTGCCTTCAAAATTATTTGATAATTGAGAAAATTATATACCCAATCTACATGCTTTTACACAAAAAAGTAACAAGAATGAATATGCAGGATCTAGGCCTACAAGGAATTAGCCAGATTGGTCATAATAAAGCCTGGACACACAACCAAGTTTTCCATGACAATTTTACAATTATCGACTTGAACAGGTCTGTTTGTACTGCAAAATACGACAAAATTTTCTATGACCCCAAAAATAACATGAACACCAACAACAGCCAGAAATAATTGTTCGAGTGTACATGTCATCATATAAAATAAAAGCAAGAACATCTAGAAATGAAGCTGCGCAAGTGCTTTTAAATTCGATTTCTCTTCTGCATCATGTGAACTGTGTAAAAGTGTGGGTTGATAGAACCGCATCGATACTGTGGACTACAACCTGTGGAGAGCCTTTGGAATAACAAATCTGCGGATAACAAGCGCAAGAAGTAGACCAAATACCATGATTTATGTTTTTCAGAGTGCCTCAGATTTTCAATGTAACATACCATAGAAAAGTAGTTCTCTGTTGCGAAAGGCAGCGATATCATTATATAGTCATGTATAAATAGGTATGCCTGAGTCTTGCCAGCAAATATAATTTATTGCTCGTCCACATGATCTGGAAAACTGGAGCCCCAAAGAATACATGTATTTAGAAAATTGTAGTCAGTCGTCCACACGGATACATGAAAACTGATCAAGAAATACTTGATTGTGTGTCCCCAGCTTAAAGGTGAACTGAAAAGCTTTCCAATGTTCTGTTAAAATGTCATAAAACAAGAACTTCTATACAAATTAAAACAAGAACTTCTATACAAATTTGTATTCTGTTACAAATATGTGTGGTCATAGTTCTGTGGGTTATTGTTTTATTTTGGGTATATGAGAAGTCAAAACTTATACCACCAGAAAACGACAGCTAGAACTTTTGAAAATGTCATCGCTTGCCTCCCGTTGATTTTGGAACGGCATGACGTTATAGTGGTCCTCGCTCATTCATCCGACGTAGCATGACGTCACATTTAAATAAAACTTGAATGAAGCAGACCGCTATAACGTCATAACATTTTTTCAAGTCTGATTTATAACAGGATAACTTAAATATTGTAATTAGTACAATTTTGCAAAATATATTTGCCCCAAAAACATATAAAAGTTATGTCACATAAGACAAGATGTATATAAGCAACATTTTAGATAAAATTAAAAGCTTTGCAGTTCACCTTTAAAATTCTGAAATTATCTCCAACCTAAAACTCTGTGTTGTTAGACAAATTCATGATAAAAACCTACAAATAAATGCGTTATATAAAAGTCACCAAATGCATGTATATTTACAGTCTTGTTGTAACGCAATGTTTCTCTTCCAGTTTTCGATTATAGTAATTCCCAAGTTTCTAATACATGAAACATATACATCTAGTGGGGATTGATTTTCTATTAACTGTTTTCAGGAGAAAAACAAAATTTCCAAAGTCCATCTACATGAAAGTGTTGATGAGATGAAAAAATTCAATGCAAGGAGAAAACTGAAGGTAAGGGTAGATAACTCTGTAGAAAACCTGGTTTATATGCTCCATGATCTACTGTCATTTATGACATTTTCATGTGACAGCAGCTCCTTTTAATGACCCCAGAATGTTGTTGTTCAGAACGTTAAGGATTTTTTTCAGTTTTAATTGATACATTTAATTAAAACGTTGTGGTAGATATTTATTTGATGAAGATTTACATTTGTATATTTTACTATTATTTTAGCATCATCAAGTATTTTCACTCTCCCAGATATTTATTTGATATTTAGTCTACAGTGAATGATTTCAATCACAGGAAGTGAAATTGCTCAACACTCAATCATGGAATGATCGGGAAGTTGACAAAATTGTTCAAAATCGTGCAGATAATTCATCATTTCCTTGTTATTTGATGATTTTAGGGGGTGATCAAATTTATTAAAGCGAGTGATCCAATTTGATCCACAGAATAGGAGGTGATTGAATTATTAGAGGCTTTACCACATACTTAAAAGTCAGAACGATAACATATTTACAGATTCAGGGTATACGATGATTGGGTTATCTCATTGATTGGCCCCGTGGGGCTTCCGTGGTTCCCGGGTGTGAAAAGGAATAGGACCCAACGTTGTGATATGACTGAAATATAGTTGAAAGCGACGTTAAATCATATTCATTCATTCACTCTGATTGATTATCTATACAGCTATTGAGCATCAATACCTTGATCTTGAGTACATTCACCCAGCCTAGTATGACAAGTTTGAAAGGCGTAATTACGGAAACAAATGAGAAACTCCCTCAGGTGTTGTGTCAGCAAAGTCAAAAATTAACTTTTGCTTGATTCTGAACTAAAAGACCATGTTCAATATTATTGCTCACTGTCAAAATTAACGTAAAACACTGTCGACTGATATATATTTGAAATTGGGGTTTCGTCTGTTTTGGGATTTTTCGTGGGCTAAGGCCCATCGCTGGTGTTTGCTAACCTCAAACTGCTGAACCGGCATGGGTTTGGGCTGGTCGATGTGTGGAAGTTTGCCAGTTACTTGCCCATGGGCTGTGGTTCTCTCCGGGCACTCCGGCCTCCTCCACCATTCAAACTGGCTGTCTCCATATGAATGGAATAACCTTGAGTGTAACATTAAACCAAATCCCTTCCTCACAATTACAGTCCGTTACCATTCAGTATATGAACAGTACTTGGCTCAGTGCCATGGGGGTAGGGATACTGAAAATAGGAAGAGAAGATGAATACCCCCAATTCTGTGGACAAAATTCAATCAGTTCTTCCTGTAACTCTGATCACTTTTCAAAATCATTAAAATAACTACGGTAACTTCCTGTTGAAAAAAATTTGATCTCCCCCTGATTTCTGGTGAAAATTTTACTTCCTGTGATTGAATTAAAGAACTTAACGTAATTACATTCACATCTCCACTCATCATAGAGTTGAGTGAAAATAAAGATAAAATGATAATCACCAACAGCCGGACACTGTAAAAGCTGTTAAACTGATAAAATATTTTTGTGTAGGCTCGAAATCAAAAGCAAAGAAGATGATGCACAGAAATCTGTCCACGTCAGGCTATCTGACAGTCTTCTATTTTCTTCTTTCTCTCAAATATCTTTGTGACTGTAACAGAGTTTCCTCCCTTTACCTGGCAGGGTGCTGTCCTGGCAGCTGTGTCGAGTGCCAAGTGGGCGAATTACTACAGCGACCCAGTCCCTGAGGACAATGCAGATATGAACGAGGATGAAATCACATCAGCAGGTGAGCTACTCTCCTTACTTGTCATAGTGTACCTGTCTCATCAGTTGGGCGGACTTAACCGGGTCCATGTAACCCTTGAAACTTCTGAATTTCTCGAAATTTCGGATGGGAAATATTAGTAAATAAAATATCACAGCTGTTCAGAAGAAAAGCCATTAGGTTTATTGTTAAGGGTACTTATTGTGGGATATTGTGGTTGTAACATGGTTTTTGGCACCCTTCATAAAATCAAAATATCTTCAATTTAACATATAACAGCCAGATCAAAATACAGACAAGTATAATTTAGGTTGTGCTGGTGCAGTCTGAACCATTTCAAAACACCTTTGAAGTACTGGTACTGAAGATCTCACTTTTGATGAAAATTTTTTAAGGCTTTCAATTCAGTAACATTTAAGAACTACCAAGAATATCCTGAATCCATTGGAACCACTGATGATTTTCCAATTGTTCACTGCCTGAAGATGCTATAATTAATAGCGAAATATACAGAATGAAATTGTCATCCCTACTCGGAGTTGCTTTTCTTCTCTATTAAAAGAATATCCTGCTTGTCACTATTTTGAAATCCAAGGCTGAACAAAATAATTAGAACAGGAAGTTGATAGAATGGTTGAAAATCATGCAATACATTATTTCTTCATTATTTCAGTGACTTTAGAGGGTGATCAAATTTATTAGAACCACCTATGGAATTTTGTCCCCCAAATTGGGGGTGATTGAATTTTGATAGGGGGATTTAATTATTTTTTATTTTTTTTATTTTTTTTATTGTTGTCCATACATAGTGGAGCATACACTGCTAAGAAGGCGGCAATACATAATGTATACATTGAATGCGGTGGCATGAAAACATGATATGGAACTAAGATATCCCTTTAAATGTTAAGAGCAAAAATAATACAAGTACAATGTATTATGCAATCTTGGTTGCATGGTTGGGTTTCAAGTAGTACGATCACTTACAGACCACCCCTTAAAAGGCCAACTATCAGATGGAAAAGTACACGGACAAAACTACTCAAATTCTGAAGTTTGCTGTAACATAATTTATTTGAATTATTAGAGGAATTGCTCTACGGTAATTCCCCTAATAATTCAATCACAGGAAGTTCACTTTTCAACTCTGTTATTCAAACAAAGAGAAAAAGTAACATCCCCATTCTTCATTCAAATTGAAGAAAAGTCATATAATGACAAAATGTGACACTTTGTAGCTGGTGCCATAAAGAATATTGCCAGATATAAGCCATTTTTGCTGCACTTCCGGTGATCGAATTATTAGGGGAATTACCATATGCAGTTTTGATAGACAATTATCCCTCATTACTATGGATTCTACGAGATATTCCAATTAAGTTTAATCCATAATTTTTGAATGGAACAGATGACCAGAAGAGGTCCTCACACCTCACTGTAAAACCCTTTTGAATGTATTTTTTTGTCAAACTTGAGGTCTTAAAGATTCTACCAAAATGGTCACCACATCCCATACTTTTTTATGCTAAATTGTTGTAAGAGATTCTATTTGACATTTAATAGCGGTTTACTGCTTTTGGGAATGGTCGAAGTTAAATAAAAACAAAATTTAAACCCTCCATTACGGTACCGAGCCTGTTTGGAAATGGCGAAGGCCATGACCTGCTGACCCATGACGTTGGAGTCAGATTACGATCGTTCGTAGCGAGCAATCGAAGCGAATGTTCTAGGCAACATTTCCGTTGTAACGTCGACAACGGAACAAAGCTGAAACGTAATGCCGTTGTTGACTTACTGATGATGTCGTCATTCACAATTATTGTGCAATGCTTGTCATAATAGGACGTCCGACATAACCCAACTTGTGGATATAATATGACGCGATCGAAATCAGACTCTGATGTCATGGGTCAGAGGTTACGTGTTGCATTAAAAAACTCAATTTTATGTCATTTTTCGTGGAAGAAAAATATTTACTTATTCTTTCGTAGCTTCTCTGAATGTTTTCATGCAAAGTGTGCAGGGGGTATATTGTAGAACATTAAGTGTACAAAGTTTACACATGTTTTTGAGCATCTGTTTTTTACCCCTCGGTCATTTTGGCCTCGGGGTATAGTCGTTGCCATGTACATCCGTCTGTCCGTTAACGCATTTTAGGCAAAACCGCTTGAGATACAACCACCAAATTTTCAACACTTATTTATCTAGTGCTAAGTCAGACGCCTATCGAAAGTGGCTTCCCTCGGCCCATATTTTATAGAGTTCTGCCCCTTTACAGATATATTAATTTCTATTTCTGGTCTATATGCCTGGATGTAACCAACTATATCTGCAGAACTGTGTTCAGTATAGCTACTATATTTTTGAAACTTATTTATATTGTTGTATTCTACAAGCCAACAGGATTACTCGCCTTGGCTTATGGAGTTATGCCCCTTTCGGATGTAATAATCTCCGATTTTGTTATCTGTAGTTGAATGTACAAGTTATATCTGCAGACATGGCAGATCCATGTTCGGTACAGCTTATTCGTCTCGGTTCTTATTTTACAGTAGTGCTAAGTCAGACGCCTATCGAAAGTGGCTCCCCTCGGCTCATACTTCACAGAGTTATGCCCCTTTACTGATATATTAATTTCTATTTCTGTCCTATATGCCTGAATGTAACCAACTATATCTGCATAACTGTGTTCGGTATAGCTACTATATTTTGGAGATTTATTTATATTGTTGTATTCTACAAGCCAACAAAGGATTACTCGCCTCGGCTTATGGAGTTATGCCCCTTTTGGATGTAATAATCTCAATTTTGTTATCTGAAGCTGAATGTATAAGTTAAATCTGCAGATCCATGTTCGGTACAGCTTATTCGTCTCGGTTCTTATTTTACAGAGTGCTAAGTCAGACGCCTATCGAAAGTGGCTCCCCTCGACCCATATTTTACAGAGTTATGCCCCTTTACAGATATATAATTTTTCTATTTCTGTCCTATATGCCTGAATGTAACCAACTACCGGTATATCTTGATCATCCCACATAGAACTATCTCTCCCCCAATTCACACTACACATGGGTCACAATCACTTGGGGAAAGCCAAGGGGTTTTGATTAGATCAATCTCATGTTTAAATATTCAAAAATTTTAATATTGCATCAAGACAACCTACTGTCAGTTTTCAGCTTCCTGGTGTGAATACATATAGGAATTAATTGAAGCCTTAGGGCAGAAAACAATCTTTTGTTTCGGATCATTAAACACCTCATTTTGAGCTATGCATGCCCACACTTTTTTTTTGTGCAGATTTTCATCAGTGTTATCTCCCTTGCCAAGGCAAGAATTTCCCACCTTGAATGCACCTTTAATGCGACGTTTATTGCTACAAAATCTTAGCTATTGACATTTTGTTATAATATTCGGGTTTAAGGCATTACATGCCAAGATTTCACATATATGTCCTTGTCCTGAACCATCGTTTTTCCAGAATAAAAAAGGAATATAAAAAATAAACCTTATTACCACACAAGGGGTTTTGGCAGGAGGAATATAGGAATCACTTCGTCCATCTGCCCATGCGACCGTCCATGTGACTAAACTTGTTTGGATGATGTCTCGGCTACTATGCTATCTGGAGCTTCAAAACTTACACGGAACATGCCTAATACCAGCCTTTACATTCAAGTTTGATTTCTTTTTAAATAGCTGACCTTTTGTGACTGAAGGCTTTTTTACCCCTCGGCCAAAATTTGGCCGAAGGGTATTGTCGTCGTCATGTACGTCTGTCCGTCTGTCCGTCCGTCCGTCTGTCCGTCTGTCCGTCCGTCCGTCACACCTTTCTCGTTACCAAGATATCTTCAGAACGACTTACCCTAGGCACACCAAACTTGCAGTGCACATCCGTATGCGCGTGACGCAGAACCCTATTGAATCTGGACCTGATTGGTTGGAAACTTTGGCGGCCATCTTTAATTTATGCGAAACCATCACAGCTTTCTCGTTACCAAGATATCTTTAGAACGACTTACCCTAGGCACACCAAACTTGCAGTGCACATCCATATGCTCATGACCCAGAACCGTATTGAATCTGGACCTGATTGGTTGGAAACTTTGGTGGCCATATTTAATTTATGCGAAATCATTAATCTTGTGTATCTTAGGTACCATTTCACTGTTCCGTGTGTGAACTTGGTATAGATCATCGATGCATCAAGAAACTTCAAAGGAATGACCAAACCAGTTTCCCTGATTCGGTGGAAACCTTGGCGGCCATCTTTAATTTATGCAAAATCTTTAATGATATATATCTTTGATACCATTCAAGTGTTCTATACGAAACTTGGTATACAGCATCGATGTATCAAGAGACCTGCAATGTATAACCACATCAGTTCCTCTGAGTGGCAGGAAGGATGGGCGGCCATCTTTAATTTATGCGAAATCATTAATGATCTCTATCTCTGATACCGTTCGAGTGCTCGATGTAAAATTTGGCATATATCATCGATGCATCAATAGACTTACGATAAATGGCAGTTCTGGTGTTTCTGATTGGGCGGAAACCTTGGTGGCCATCTTTAATTTATGCAAAATCTTTGATGATGTATATCTTTGATACCATTTCAGTGTTCTATATGAAACTTGGTATACAGCATCCATGTATCAAGACACTTGCAATGAATAACCACATCAGTTTCTCTGAGTGGTGGGAAGGATGGGCGGCCATCTTTAATTTATGCGAAATCATTAATGATCTCTATCTCTGATAATTTTCAAATGCTCTATGACAAAATTTGGTATACATCATCGATGCATCAACAGACTTATGTAATGAATACCGATTTCTCTGATTGGACATAAACCTTAGAGGCCATTTCTAATGGCAAATTTTTCCATAATCTGTATATTTGTCACTTGACTGCTTGGTGTTCCTGAAGTCTTGCTTCAAATTGAATACATTATGAATGGCTGGCGCCCAGGGCCGAGGGGTTTTCAGATGCGCAGCTTCGTATTTAAACGAAAAAATTGTAAGTTGGGGTTCCAGGAAACTAAAAAATCATTGTAATGGCCTTAAATTATGTCGAGAAGAAATGCAGGTGCCAGCATGGGTATGAAGGTTAAATGAGGATGATTATAAACTAGGATAATGATTCCAGTTAATTGTGCCATTTAGTTGTGAGCCCTGGTATGATGACAGTTGTATATAGAAGATTTACTGATTATCCCGATGCTGTCCGGATCAGCAATTAAATCTGCATGTAGTTTTCGCCATGGGAATGCTGAATATAAAATACGATAATTGTACAGTACATGTATAGCCAATAATGACTTGTTTGCATATATCCATGCTGATGTTCATTTGTGAGAGATATACATGTAAATGGGTTTATATTACTTGGAAATTTCTGTGAGCTTGAAGAGCCTATATTATCAATACAGAAGTTTCCATTCTGGCATGATAAGAGTATTCACCCCCGTCCGCCAGAGGACGTTTGAATCAGGGAGGACAAAATCCCATACAATGTATCTTTCTTCTAGCAACGTTGTATTGTGACCTCATGCAACAATCAGATATGGCGACAGCATCATGACGTCAACAAAGGACATTACGCATTATAATAATGATGTCACTGGCGCTACAATAGAAAATGTCGCCTTAAACGTGCATATGGCCAAAAACAAAATATTACATTGACAAGTGTGGTCTGTCATCCCACCGAACCCAATTTTGAAGTTATTGGAATTGTTGTTTGCTCAATGTATTGCACTGTTTTGATGACTACCTATCTCTTTTCATCTTATCCAGTCCACATTTTGTCCCCCTTGACTCGAGCGCCCACTAGCGGACAAGGGCAAATTACTCGTACAGTCACAGTTAGGAGACTTCGCTATTAAAGTGTAACTGTGGTACTTGTGTGAGTGTATGTCATATTCAAGATAACGATGTGAATAACAAAAAGTGGTAAAGTTTTCCCCCCGACAGTTCACTCGTATTCTGTCTCAAAGGATTCAAAGGCAGCTTTCTACAGTGGGAGAGAAATTTGCACTGCCCCTTTTGACGTCCGAGATGACGTTAATGATGGCATACTTCGAGCATCCTGCACTGTCTGCGGGATGTCACTGCAATGTAGAGAATGGAACAGTTTTGTAACAATGTTGCGCTGTGACGTGGTTTATTGTTCCGCAATAATGTCACAAGTTTTGACATGTTTGTGGCGCTGTGCACTACAGTAACATTAACAACGTTTAAATTGTTAAAATTAAATAACAAATCAAAGAACTGGTTCTCTGGATTTCAAATTTTAATGTACTGACGTTGCGGCGCTTACCAGAACGTCTTCAACAGAGTGAGAAATTTGTACAGGAAATCACATTAAATATATGAAATCAGCATTTAAGTTAATACAGGGTTAAAAACGAAAGGAAAAAAAACAAAACAAAAAACAATAAGGCAACACCTTTGACGATATGTCAAAGGTGATAAGGGTTCACTTGGAACACAAAAGTGCAAGCAACTTTAAAATTAAAGTACAAATTCTATGATTTGGAAGATTATCTTGAATATGATGTAAACGTACAAAAGTACCACAGTTACACTAAAAAAAAAAAAAAATCTCCCAGATTTTTATGCCCTATCCACAAAGTACATGTAAAAGGGGCAGCTGTCAGTCTGTGCGTCTGTTTGTGTAGATAAAAAATTCTGCATAGATGTTCTTACCAAAGACTTGGTGATCTGGTTACTGGAATATAAGTTTTCCAATTCAAATTTCAGCTCTAATTTAAAATAAATTCTAAAATTTAATCTAAAATATCAAGTTTCAAAATGAATTGAGAGGAGGAGAACACTGTGATAGTGGAATGGGGGAGAGTCCCAGATGGTGAAATTGTATGTTTGCAAAAAATATAACAATGTTCATTAAGTGGCCTTGTTCACAGCGATTGAACATAATAAATGGTATAGTCACAGGAGTGGGCCTGTGCGAGCCAGACAGTTTTAGTCTGCACAATACACATATTCAACATATCTTGTTGAATGGTTGCAGTGGCCGAGCATATCAAAAGGGTTAACAAGACAATTGCTATCTAAAAATCAAGGATGTTTTGGACTGAGACCGTATTTGATTTCTGGATGGAGATTTATGGATGTTATTAAGGGGTGATATGATCAGTTCCATTAAATGGGCAGCCTGGGATGTACTCCAGAGATCGGTGATCTGAAGAATCGATTTATAAGTCTTGAAAAGACTCATATTTTCATGTCTTTTGATAATCTCTCTAATAATTCAATCACAGGAAGTGAAATTTCACACCATAAAATCTGGGGTGATCAAATTTATTAGAACAGGAAGGTGACAAAATGGTTTAAAATCATGCACATAATCCATTATTTTAATGATTTGAGAGGGCGATCAAATTTATTAGAACCATTGATTGGAAGTTTGTTCCCAAAATTGGGCGTGATTGAATCTGTAGTTGTCTTGAGCTGGAATGAACAAACAGATTCAGTATACGTGTGCTGTACAGCTAGGATTCCTACAATGCCTGGAATACTCCATGTAAGAATCACGAGACAATGCATACAATAGCCAAGTCTAGGGACAGGAATATGTCTAGACTTGTGCCTTTTCAGCTGCACAAAGACTCGGACAATAGCCTCCTACATGAAGTATCTATCAAAAATGGAAAACGAAATATGGTTTTCCAATCCTGGAAGAGCCTTGAAAATGGGCCTGAAAAATGAGAATTAATTTAGCCCCTGCAAAGTTCTGCAAAAGGCCTGGAAATTTGAATGTCTGAAGGTGTAAACCCTGACTTCAGCACATGTACCCCCCTTGATTATGCTGAATAAGTTTTGACCTGGGTGTTTCCATTATTGATGTGCATTGTTCTAACACTGTCTCTCCATTTGCCCCCAAGCAATAATGTGTACAAGAGCTTGTTTGTGGTTAATATTAATTTCCGTACTTGGCAATTTACTGTGAACATAGGCATTGGTGTAAAGTGGCCAGCAGTAAGCCAATTTTCCATGGCTCTATCCAGAAATGGCCTTTTGATAAAGTGGTCCGTGGCGCAATTCATATCTTGACAGCCTGTAGGTCATGGCAATTGACTCCAGAAAACGGCCTGTAAGGCGTTAAATAAGTCGCCATATGTAGCATCAAAATCTAAAATGTATTCCAGTATCCTTCTCTCATTGTTAAAGCTGTAACCGCCTATTCACAATGGCAAGTGAAGTTAACGTCTAACTTGACAATTGCCAATTCAAAGAACGCTTTTGGTGGCAATCGTAATCAATACTGACTGTATTTACCTTCACATCACGTTTTCTGGGGAAGTCGGTCAGAGACTTTACTGATGGCAGAAGTTTGTGACTTTTACAATAGGAGAATTTCTAGTGTATATACTTGATCATAGTTATTCCATACCTGGTATATTATTATCCCCCCAACCCTGAAATAGAGGGGGTGGTGCCACCTGTGTAGGCCAAGTTAAAATTCTGGTTCTTTTCAAATTTGGCATGTGGATACTTGCCTCAAGATGTCACTTGGGATTGTTTTTAAAACTAGTGGCCGATAGGGGGGCCACCCAGGGGCCAAGTTAACATTTTTTTTCCAAACAATACCTTCTGTAAACCTGAATTCCAAATTTGGTATGTGGATACCTTACTTCATGATCTCGCTTGGGATTTTTCATCCTGAGCCACCTGTAGGATATTGTGCCACCTGGGGCCAAGCCATATTTTCCTTTCAACGGGTTACCCGGGGTACAGCTTATAGCGTTGGACACACCAGTTCTCGTCAGATCACCGCAGTTAAGCAACGTTAAAGCTCGGTCAATGGTGGCCGGGTGCTGTACTGGCTGGGCTGATCAGTGCCCAGGGTAATAGGAACTGTGAGCACTCCCGTATTCTGGCACATGTAGGCACCATCGTGATATGACTGAAACAAGGTTGAAAATGACATTCAACAAAGTTAGTTTTTGGTCAATAAAACAATTTACATAATGAATTCAGGAAAATCACTCATATATATATCCCCATCAAATGGTAGTAAAAAAAAGTTAGTTTTTGGTCAATAAATCAATTTACATAAGGCCTCTGTTAATTAATCTTTATAGCTTCTCATGACCTTGGGAGGAAATTATGATGATGCTGAATGCTGTAATTAGAGACCCCAACATTTTTTTCATCTTATTTATTTTGGGCTAGTTTAGATTTGATTTCATAGGAGGCATTTTTTAAAGTTCAACGCTTTTTAAATTTTCGAAAACGAATCAGAACTTGATTTTATGCAGATTTTTCAAGTTATTTTATTTCATTGGTTTATCGGAAATCAGTCTATGTTAAAACAATGGGAGATTAATGGGTAAAATTGTACACAATTATGAGTAAATTTCTACAAAAACTTTTTCCTTTCTTTTAATTTCAGGACAATTGTAATAAAATTTGGTAGTCAGGGGTTTTTGAACATGCCAGTTCTGTTGGTGGGCATTTTGTTGACGCCGCGGCAATATTTAGCTGCCTAATTTGCATAAATTTGCATAATGGAACAGCATTTTACTATAGTACCAGGGTACCTGCATTGAAACAGGTATCAAATGTCACCAAAATTCCTAAATTTGAACTTATTAAGTTTATTGAGAAAAAGATTGAGCCCATGGACAACCTGAACATTGCCACACCACATAATTATCTCTGCCCACTGACATTCATTAATGAGTAGTTAATTTCCATAAATGTCTTACTCAGTATGGAACAACATTTTATTTGATGATGTATATTCTAATTTTCTAATAAGAAATCAATTAATTGATAATTTTTTTAAATCAAATCAGTTGAAGAGCACACATTTCCTTTTGTTCATTTTGTAGTAAAGTAGATGAAGCACCATTGTCAGCCAGAAGGAAAAACATTTGAGTGAATGGAGTTAAAAAAATGTTGTTGTTGTTGCAAAATAAAGTCACACAGACTGATAAAACTTACTTCATCACGACTATTTTATACGCTATTAATTTTTTTTAATCATAAAACATTTTAGGAAATACATGTGTATTATTCTGGCGAAATAAATTAAACATTTCAACTGCTTTGTTTCAAAACGCAAGTTTAGTCCATGCTTCAAGTTCAATTCAAGGGAGATTACTACTAACATGAGTGAAGCTGTTTTCTCAATACCCGCGAAAACGTCAACCGCATGCTGTACCAGCTGGACGTGGTAAGGAGAATTCCATGGTAAACCACCAAACGACTTGCGAGATATTTACTGTCTCAGACGTCACGTAAATTGACATTGTAATACATTCTGAGATATCACATATTGATTTATAAATTTAACAGTAACAATAGCGCAAAATTTATAGCAAAATAGATCGTTTTTCGCCAGCATTCAACCTCAACAAACGCTATCAAACGGGCGCCGCCATTTTAGACGGGAGACGCCATCTGGTGTCATGACCTCGTTACCCCTGGTTACGTGGAACAACAAGACGTCTTGCTCTTCGCGGGACGTACAAGTGTAAATAAATTCTGGATTACGACATGAGCCAGTGCAATTTCTATTCATTTATCAGTCAGAACAATGACACGAACATTTAAATAACGGACTGGCACTGTTAACTCGATCATTCTCATCGGAGACAGCATTCGCGGTCACACAAAAGGGCCGCAAAACGGGCTATGAAAAAACTGAAGCACGTTTTGATAAAGTTAATACTCTTGCGATATTTTGTGAGAAATTATGAGAATTTTAAGACCAAATTGAAAGGAAAAAACCCACTGGCTCATATCGTAAGAGATCATGCAAGTTGAGGACTTTTAAAAATGCGTCGCCATTTTCCACGGCGACCAGACGCGTGTGCAAAATGAAGTGAACTCCAGAACTGCTCTCTGCCGATGACGAACATTTTATGGACTAATTCAAATACCATCGACAACAGAACATTATATTTATTTAATCCAAGTAATTTCCACAGTTAATTAAGGCAGAAATTCATGTTTTATGACCTTTTCCAACACCATATAATTTGTGTTTACACACGCAATTCGCATGCCAGCTCATACGGCCGTTGGGGTCTCTACTGTAATTATTAATTATTAATTATTTGGCTGCATTAAGACATTGCAATAAAAAAGAAGTTATGTATGTGGTAAACTTCGAGCACCAATGGAAAGTTTATATCAACTTGTCAAAGACAACTATTTCCCTAATTTCTGCAATTAGAACTGCAAAAAGCTTTGTTGTTGACTAAATCATGTGAAATTTAAATGGCACCTGTGACATTATATCATAGAATTTATATTCAAGTAACACCCTTTTTAAAGAAGGAAAATTTGAGAGGAGTTAACCAGTATCCCAACAAAATTTAGTTATATTTATCAATAGTCTCCCCTTGTAAAATTGCTGCTTCCAATAAATTAGAATCAACCACCAGAGTCCCGTTGGAATTATCAATTAACTGAAATGTCTGCATAGAAAAACGTCAGCTTGTGAACAGAAATCCAAGAAAAGAAGGCAACAATATTATTTACCATCGAAACGAACTGAAAAAACCCAGTCCAATTCCGTTTCGTAACAGGTCCGACTTTTGCATGCAACAAGTCCGACTTTTGCATGCACCGGACTACCGCGCAAGACGACGCGCAACCGGAAGTAACTTGTCGCGGGAAATGTTGACAGAGAACACCAACAGCAATGGCCAAAGATCGGCTTGAAATAAATTTTCGATGGATTATTTCTTGGATTGTCCATTCCTTCAGATATATCTAGTCTTCAAAAAGGTATTTACGAAAACTGGTCGCATTTTATCGTTTTTGTTGGACGAAATCCTACTTGCCGCATGCGACAGGCAGATTTTTTTGCAACCTGTCGCCGGAAAAATTCACTTGCCGGCGGCAGGTAGGCATGCGTTATTTCGACCGTTGCCTTTTTCTGCACATTTTTTTTGCAGCAAAAAATGCCAAATAATTAAAACAATGCGTAATTATTGTTACGACAAAAAAACATGCGGGCGGGTCATGAGAAGCTAAAGATTAATTAACAGAGGCCTAATGAATTCAGGAAAATCACTCATATATATATCCCCATCAAATGGTAGTAAAAAAAAGTTAGTTTTTGGTCAATAAATCAATTTACATATTGCATTCAGGAAAATCACTCATATATATATCCCCATCAAATGGTAGTAAAAAAATAAATTGTCATCTATTTAGTTTGCTTATTAAATAATAGGCCAAATATCTGTCATGCTGTTGAAACAACATTCACTGGCTCTTCACATGGCAAATTAATTTTAGGACATGGAACAATAGATAGATTAATGCACTTGAAGTTTTGAAGCAAGAAGGAATCAAAAGTTACTGAGCGAAAATGACCTGGTTTTCCTCCATTTTAGAGAGCGGGATTGCCTTAACCTAAGAAAAAAAAAAACACCCTGAGGCAGACTATGTTAATCCCTCAGATAATTCATTCTCCCTATCAAAATTTAATCACTCCAATATTGGGGACAGAATTCACTCGGCTGTTATAATAAATTTGATCACACCTAAAATCAAAGAAATAACAAAAAATAATGGATTATCTGCATGATTTTGGAACATTTTGTTCTAATAAATTTGATCACAGATTTTATGGTGGCAAATTTCACTTCCTGTGATTGAATTATTAGGGAGATTACCTCATGTGTACAGTTTTAAAACATTTGGGGTAAAACCCTAGAAGTTATCAGCAGCTTAAAACAAACAGCATATTTTAAAAATTGCTTCGAATAAACTTGAATATTTCCAGATTTCTAGCTCCAAATGTGGAATTTTTAATCTGGATTGAGCATCAGGCTCAATGATGATTGAATTATTAAAGAATTTACTGTATTGTGACATTCGTGTGGAAGGTATGATCAGGTGTAGACCAGACTGTCGTCATTGTTATACCATATGTGTCCTTGTAAATGGACATGTTTATCAGTCCCACACATCAAGTTCTAGAGCAGTTAACCCTTTACATGCTTCACAAGGCCTGTTCAGATCTTTACACACACATATTTGCCAATTGCATCAGGATTAAATTCATTCAGACAAAATGTAAAGTTTATAAATAATGGTTTGACTAGAGCTAGCTTGCACCTTTCCCCAATAATGTGGTCATCCAAGATTTCAGAAGCAATGAGCCTGATCTTCTTCTTTCTGCACACACCAATGAAAATCCCGGATTTCTTTTTGAAAATTTGAATGGACCAATGAAGTGCTTTAAAACTGGAAACTGTCCCATGATGCACTATTGTTTCTATAAAACTTCATTGATCTGGTACATATATGACTTGTATATGCAAAATGTCTGATTGCATGGAAAATGCTCTGTTCAGGGCCTGATTCAGGCCGTATTTGAACCCATTATAACAGTTTTTGGTCGCCCAATTGGCCAAATGAAAAAAAAATTAGTTGTACATATTTTTTATTCGAACAAGCTGAAACCAATATTAATTGTAGTAATGTTGCTAAATATAAATTTATCAGGCTGCATTTTGGACTATTTCTTCCATGGGCGCCTATTTCACTATGCCTTGTCCCACTCTGTACCGCATATGGGTTTTCAGACGACAAGTAAAAGTCTAGATCAGGCCCTGCTGTTGTAAAGCTCTACTGGTACTGATTTCAGAGCGACTTAAAATAATATAGTATGTGAAAAGTGATATTGTGATGTAAAAATCATTATAATTTGCAATTCACTGTACATACATGTATGACCGCAATAATTCACTGTAGTCTAGGTCGAATTGATAACGAGGAAACCGTTAAACGGCTGTTGATAATTGTCCGTGTCAGTTGTGCCTGAAGCGAAGAACACACCATTGAGGATTGGGATGGCAACACCTGTGTCTGTAGGTTTGTCGCAGTATCACTGGAATATATTATGGGCCTTATTGTGTTCATGAAAAGGACAGACTGACAACCTATATGACTCGGGGATGCGATCTATTGATAGCACACTACACCGTTTACACATACATTTTACCTGCTCGCATGCTCATCGCGAAGAAATCTAACTTGGCGACAGCATCATGAGTATACTTGTCAAGTAGTATTTATCCCATGTTGGAATCGAATACATATACAAATTGCCTTTCATGGTGGTACAGGGGGAATTATCTCAGAAACCACTGTGTTTACATTTTATCACTCCCTACCCTGCAAACAGTGGAATAAGCTTTATTGTGCTTTTGCTGGTATACATAGCCACTGCAAAAGCGTTGACTGTTGAATGCAGACATAATCTCCCCAGTTAGGTCATGCTTACTGAATCCATGCCCCCCTGATTTATAATGGGTTGTTATCGTATTGTCAGAGTTCACTGGCTATTGCATTTTGTGGCAGAGTGATGGGGTAGTTGAGAGGGTGTGGCGTAAATGCTAGACAGTTTTAATCCTTGCGATGCAGATCTTGTCAAGTACCTTGTCTGTTGACTGCAGCGTGTTTACTACAGCTAAAGGTATGCAGCATATGAATATTGTCAGCAATATAGGGCAACCACCTCCAAAATCGAATCCAATTTATGACAGTCTTTACTACAGGGCAACCCACCCCCAAAGTCTAAGTCAAATTCTGACAGTCTCTACTACAGGGCAACCCACCCCCTAAATCGAAGTCAAATTCTGACAGTCTCTACTATAGGGCAATCACCCCCAAAATCTAAGCCAAATCAAATTCTGACAGTCTCTACTATAGGGCAACCACCTCCTAAATCGAAGTCAAATTCTGACAGTCTCTACTCTAGGGCAACCACCCCCTAAATCGGAGTCAAATTCGGACAGTCTCCAAAAACCCAGAAGTGCTGGATAGCTTTATGTCATAAATTAGTAGTTTGTCTCCAACTGAAAAATAAATTCCAGAAGCACTGAATATAGTGCAATTCCAAAGATAATACAGGAAATAAACTCCCTAATAATTCAATCACAGGAAATGCATTGTCCCACTCAGAAATTGGGATGGTCGAGTATAATAGAACAGAAAGTTGATACAATGATAATTGTAGTTTCGCCTACATTTAGGGAGCTGATCAAATTTATTAGGGTGATCATAATTCGAGACAAAATTGAGGGCGATTGAATGTCAAAGGTGAAATTTTAATGGATCACTCAGCCTATCTACTTCAGTTGTTTATATTTGAAGTACTTTGTCTCCTTGTACATGTAGTAAAAGTGCCCCAAATTTGGTATATCAAACCCAGTCAATTTCAGAAATGAAATCTGCATCGCTTATCTGCCCTTGCTTGATGATAGTTTGTGATGTCACCTCAGACCACATGACCAGACATCGATACTTGTAACCTGAAATCATTAGGTGGCTGGTCACAATCAAGGAATAATAGCGACGATCAAGGAAAGTTTGCAAATCGGAGTTCAGTGGGGCTTTGAGTAGCTTCTAGCAGACGGATACATGTACTTCAAATTAAACAAACCAAAAGTAGATAGATTAATGTTTTTATCATTATTGGACTTATTCAAAATATAAACATTTCCCAATTTAGGAAAGAAAATACAGTTGACTGTTCTGTTAAATTTGATTACTCTCTAAAATCATTGAAATAATGAAGAAATAATGGATTAATTATCTGTATGATTTTCCTACGAAGTAGGCTACAGATCGCAAATTGTCCGGTAATGAGTCAGTGAGTCCATACGAATCCTTTCGTCGGCAAAATAAGGAGAACCATTAACATTAGAACCTTGATTTTTGGCATGAACGTGCATTAGGACATTGTTACCAGCAAGTTCTGAGCTGATCGAATTCTGATGAAAATTTGATTTAGAATTATTTTTTTTTCATTATTTATTGTTAGCTCAGCGAGTGCACTGTCATGCCCATTGGGAACCCTTGGCTGTATTCTTCTCTGTGACTTTTAACCCTTTCACCGATTAAACCCGGTGTACGGGGATAACGAGAGTGCCACCCGTACGATCATCCCCGGTTGATCGGGTTAGCTTTAAACCTGTTGGCCATCACGATGGGTACAGCATTTTTATTTTTTTGCATTCGTTTTAACGGAAACCTATCAAACACTGTATACTTCTGGAAAGTCAAAACCTTGATCAATTTGATTCTCGAAATTGTTTGTTTGTTCCGCAAAAGAAATAAAGCAAAATTAGATGTTGAACGAAAAAAATCGGAGCGAAAAATGCGTTTTTTTCCACATACCGTGTGACGGGCCTCTCGGCAGCAAGCCGCAGAAATGAAAAAAATCATCGAAAACCTCATCCTAACTCCTGTATTTTTGATGTTACACGACTGGTAAAGCGTGGTGAATATTCCCCAGACGATTAAAACTGCCAACGACAACCGGCAAAGTTTATTTCCATATTTTTACGAGTCTTGATCCACAAAGTTTGACAACCAACTTTCTATTTCGCCCAAGATGGTTGCCGTCTTCGGACGACGAGCCAATCGGTATGCGTAATTTCGCCCACGTGACCTCCATCCGCCAACAGATAAGAAGCGCGTAGACAGTGGCTGGAAAAATGGAATTACATCATTTTCAATCCAATCGTATCCTCCGTTTTATTTTTGCCATCCGTCCCAGGTCATGTGATGTACAGAAAGGGGAAAGCCCACACTTTCCAATGAGAGGTCAAACATTGCAAATGGCCGAGTACAACTCAAGATAAACACTGTCAAATGCGATCGAAAAAAGACGATTTCTCCGTTGAATTTTGACGTTTTCAAGTCGAGAAAGCCGGGGAAAGCGCATTCTCTTGAAGTAAAACCTAATTTTTTATGCTATTTGATTTATTTTGCTATAAAACTGGAGCAAATAACACCGGAGTTTTCATTGTGGAGACGGGGTCCCTATGTTTTTCTACAAATCTCAGACGCAAACACGTTTTCTAACATTCCAAAGACAACATATACAAATTTTAACAGTTCTCAGGGAATTGATCGTCAGCAGGTCACTTTTGTCAGGGGAAATAATCGGTGAAATGTGATTGAATTATTAGACGGCTTACTGTAACCCTTACATTTCGAGAAGTGTAATTCTCTTTACAAGTCCTTTCTGTGCATTTAAAAAAAAAATCTGTAGAATTAACTGTATTTGTTATAAGCTAGACTTTTACTTAGAACACGTGAACTTTCTGTATTGTATATCTCCTTTCACCGGTAGGTTTTGAGAGTGTGTTTTGGAAGCTAATGGGTTAACCAGAGTCAGCTTGCCTGTCGATAACTGTGGCATTTTAATAGATTGTGCGTGAAGAGTAGTAAAGTCCATTTGTTCCTGATATGACAAGGGTAATAGGCTTCAATTTAACGTGGAAATTGGCCAATAGTACTATCTGGTGTTAGGTGACGGTCGGTAATCCTGCGATCTGACAAAGTTGTTCTTGTCGTTTTTTCATTGTTCATTCATTAAAGTGGTCTGCTGTCGACGAGTGGGGAGAAAACTAGATCTGGCGTATAAATATCAGTTATAATACTGAATGGGCCACAGGACAACTGTGCTAGCATATGTGAATTGTGACAAGGTCGTTTGTGATCGGAGTTGTCTGGTCGGGGTCTGTAATATCATGATGTATGTATATTGATACGGAATACTTGATCACCAGGACATCTCATTATGAAGGGTAGGTAAATCTAGTATACATAAATTGATAATAATATATACCAGCTTTATCTGCTGTACAGCACAATATTTGACTCCCTATTTAGCTTTATAATTTCAGAACTTTAATGATCGATACATATTATAAACTTATCAACTTGTGACAGATCCAATACCTTGTAACCTGGACCCGAGGTGTCATAATATTAATTGACTTTAACAAAGTGTTATTTCAACGAATTTGTATTTAACACATCAGCAATAATAAGAGCAGTATAACATCAATATTTTCCAATTTTCGGAAATATATCTGGAGGCCAAAACGTATGCTGGTCATTGAAGGTCGGGAATTTTTCTCCCCATCCAAATTTCATATAAAGCCTGAATATGAATTCTCTACTTAAAAATTGGTTAAGTCAATATTGTCAAAAGACTATCAAAGTCATTGTCTTTCATAGCACAGTGACTTAAGTGTTCTGATTTCCCAACAGTTCTTTTAGGTTTTCATCCGACTGTGCCGCTTCTGCCAGTCATGTTTACTTCCATGCAAATGGTACTTGTAAACAGTGATCATGTGATCACATTATTGACTCTTGCTTCGCCTGACAAATACGTCACCTGCATTAGTGAGTGACAATCTGATTAAAACTCAGACTTAATAACCGCTCCTCTGTCGGACAAGTCGCTAATTAAGATCTGGGACAGTCTGTATCTTAAATCTGTCGCGCATGTCAGACTGGCAACCAATCACAGTCCAGCTTCAACGGGCGAATAGGTGCCTAGCAAATAATAATTTTCGTTGATTGCTCATGGAGAGCAAGAACTTCGTCAGTCGCCTGGGTTGGATTTTTCTGCGCCTCGTTCACTACAGAAATAATGGGATAGCCGTTGAAATTGGACTGTGATTGGTCGCCAGTCTGACATGCGCGACAGATTTAAGACAGAGACATGTCCCAGATCTTAATTAGCGACATGCCCGATAGAGAAGCGGTTATTAAATCTGAGTTTTAATCAGATTGATTGAGTGAGTGAGTGAATAGAATTTATCATCGTTTTCAACTCTATTCCAGCTATATCGCGACGACCCACCCAGCTAATTTGCATTCCTGCTACTTCAAAGAAGAAATCTTTAAAGCAGCATGGAACCAGACATTCTCCATGCACCCAAAAAACACTTGAGAACAGCACACAAGACACAGACAGGACGCTTACATGGTGCAATAAAGACAAGTGATATTACAGTGCTAGACATCACATTATCAAGTTCCTGTTGTTTCCCAGAAAAATGCATTGAAGCAACAGGAATCTTGCATAAGCTGGGTCAGTGACATTCTTGACTTGGCTAAATTTTGGCCTGTGAAATACCCGTTAATGAATATTCAACAGGTATAATAAATATAAGAGCATTGGTCTCTTTATTTGAAGATGCATTGGACAGCTTTCATCATGAAGCCTATATATAAACTTAGGTTTCCCGAAATTTGCATGCAGGGTATGAATTTGAAGAAAATATTAGCGGGTCCTTCAGACTTGTACCTTTACATGTGTGCTAGTCTGTAAATTAATTTTAAGTCAAATCTTCAACATGTTTCAGTAACAATATTGAATCAGGAATTATACCACATCTTTTAAAAAATTGTCTGGATTCACATCTACTTTTCACATTTACCTTCTCATGGGGAAGAAAAAAAAATCAGATGTCTAAGGTCAAGGTCACCCAGGCCCAAAAATCTGAAAATCATAGTTTTATGTACAAGCGATAAGGAATTGTGATCCTTCACCCATCATGGGACAAGAAACAATGTTCATTTGGAGATCACAATTTGAGATCAATGGTGGAGTCCCTGTGGCCTGGACCCTAGAAAATGGTTGAAAAATTGATGCCTGTGCCATGCTTCAGGGTTGTTAAATGTGATCCAATTTCAGATATACCCCAAACCCAGGATAGAATATATTGCTACTACATGTGCGTGTCTATCCCAGCCCAAATTCATGGCGTTAAAGAAGTTAACCTATTGATTATTAGGTTTGCCCCGATCTCCATTTGTCTGGCTATTAACTTAGTTCTTCATGTTATTTCCAGTTTTCAGTTTTATGATATGAATTCTGACCAAAGTTGTGGGTATACACATAGTTTAAACTCTGAGGGAAGGACAAAAATGTGTTAATTATGAGAGCAAAGGTCAATGCCAAGGTCACCAATGTCCCAAACATGGTGAATACAATGCTCTGTTGCAGGGAAGCTATTATCCGAGTGCATCAAACTTATAATGCAGGGAAGCTTTTATTCTCGTGTACCAAACGTATAATGCAACTCTCACTTCATGCCTTCCTAATGGGGGACTGCAAATATTGAATCAACTCAGGGGTTTTTCTATTCGTTTTTTCATCGTGGTAACCACGATGAAAAAAGAAAAATATTGAGTTTTGCAGAAAATTTCAAATTGAGTTTTGATAAAAAAAATTGAGTTTTGCCATTTTGCCGTAAAAAAAATATAAAAAAAGTTTTCCGACAATTTACCATGCAGATGTCAGTTGATATGTTGTCTCGCATGACCCGCCCACATCATTAGTTAAGAGATAAATAATGCTGCATGTATATTAATTATCAGTAATTTTTGGCTGTAAAAAAATAAGTAAGCAAATCCAAGTGAAACGAATGAGCTGACCGCGTGCCGTCACAGCGCATAAGCGACTCAAAAGCTGCCATTTCGGTTTACATTCTTTGGGGAACCCCTGATTTCAAAACGAGGCACACTCCTTTTCCCGGGATTCCCTTGTGTCAAACAAGCAGCAGTAAAGTTTTAACTCTGGCAGTTTTGATGGTCGCGTACCAAAGCCATCATGGTTTTAGTTAATGGATCAGTTGTTTCCTCACAACCAGTCGGCACATCGTGCCGAATTTAACCATCCATTTGTCTAATGAAACGCTTTTGGGCGAAGTGGTCGAGCGCTTCACGTCTTCACTCCCGACAACAACAACGACAACACAGGCTGTCGACCTGCACGTCAACGAAATACTCGTACAGCTTAAGGACGATGAACATACAAAATTCGTTGCCCTGGACAGAGAATCCCTATCTTCAGTCATTATAAAAGAAATAATAGCAGATTTCAATAAGAGGAGACTCCTGACGTTGAAAATTCGGGTAATAAATCCTGCAGTTATCTTTGATAGTGGTCACAAGTAAGAGCTGTTTCCCTGGATTTCTGTTCACAGAATGTGTGTGCTTTTGAGTTTTACTGTTTACCATAATTATTTACAAAATGTTTCAATTAAATTAAAGCAAACTTAAAATGTCTCTTTAGAGAATAATTATTTCATAAATATTTTTTTCTGGCGATCTTTATGAGAGATTTCAGAGTGTATAAATCTGTAAAATAGGAATTTTTGTCAGGTTATATATTCGATCACATTCTTCTCTGTCAACAGTAGAAAATTTAGCTTCAATAATTAATATATTATAGCTTCTAGGATGTGTGTTTTATTATAAGAAGGTCATGCTAAACAATCTATTAACTGACAACGGCCATACTGTGGTTTGGTGTGGTTGAACCGGAGTGTACAAAACATGCATGTAACAAGTCGACAGCCGAATATTTTAGGCTGATGTTTATATCTTGATCGACAACGCAGCAGCAGTTCAATATGTTGTTGTTGCTCTAAGAAGACACATTGCGCTAATGTCGCCTTCAATTGTTGGACGATACACGGTACCCAGCCACGGTTTGGGTCAATGGGTTATCACGTAACACTGGGTTATTTTACCAATGTTACATAGACTGTATATAATTTGTATATAATCTCTAAAGTAGTGTCTATGATGTTTCTATGCTCGTAAACATATGACCAACCGGAGTTCTGTAATTGGTGCGATGAAAAAGTAATTGAGTTTCACCATTTTTTTTACGGAAAAAAATAAAAAAATGATTTTCATTTTTTTTATGAAAAAGGGAAAAATATTGAGTTTTGTAGAATTTCGTTGCGTTTTGTAGGCGCGCCAAAAAATTAAGTTTCCAAAAATTTTGAAATTGAGTTTGTGAACAATTTTGGACTAGAATAACCCCTGCTACTCAAATGTGCTGTTGTTTTAGTCCATCTGATCAAAATAAACTCATCCCTCATTGCTGGGAACAAACTATTGACTACAATATAATAAGGTTTGGCCTACAATTGCACCATACATGCATGGGGTCATGGTATTATTTCTCAGTAGGCCAGTGATCTCGCCCTATTTTCACGCAGACATTGGTTTAAAGTACACAACGAATCCAGATATAATCAGAATCAAAGCATTCCATACAGGTCCTTATTTAAATATCCCCAGGCAGTGCAATTGTCTGTGCATTGTACGCTGCATTTTATTACTGTTTCAATACCTTCTCTAATTTGATAATGAAGAGCCCGCATCATCTCGTAAAACAAACAAAAACTGCTTTTGGCCTTGGGTTACAATCCGTTTTCAATTTTCATCCATTCATTATACACTGGTAGACCCGAGAACTATGGAAGGATGCGGGAGATGAGTTAAACTGATCACTTTGTTGTACATGTATGGATAAGTAATTGAAAGCAAGACCATCACTAACCAGTGAGAGTTATGGGCCTTGTTTCTTTATTGTGTTCGAGTGTGAATTAAAAAAAATGAATTGAGATAACTATATGGTTTAATGTTGGTTCTCCATCAAAAATCTCTCAAGTAGTCTGATATACTGTTTAATATGACATGTGGATTCATTGGTTATAGTATTCCCAAATGTCTGAGCAGTGCACACATATTTAATGCACAGGCTTTCAACTCTCATATCATATCAAGGGATCTGTTGGATGTCATGAATATTATTATCATAAAACATTTACAGAATACCATGTATTCACAGGCAATTTTATGAAATTCAATAGTTCAGTTGATAAAGGTTCTGCTATGATAGTTGCAAGTTAATGCTTTAAGTATATGATTGTAGAGTAGGTTAGCTCAGAAGTTTGTGTAAAGTTCCATGTCCAAAATATCAGATATGATGCAGATTGGTTGATGGTTACTAAGAGAGGGTGAACAATTCATGTTGACAATTCTGTTTTCATTGGGCTGATATACATGGCAGGATGAGCTCATTCCATCTGGGAAGATTGTATTGACGATGGTGCCATTTGATTGGATAGCTACTCAACATCCGAAATACAAAACTAGTTTATTTAGATTAGATACCCAGATCCATAGTTGTTGATCCGGGACTTCCATCTCGGCGCTAATAGGGTGTAGATACCTCATGTAGGAAGCTATTGTCTGAGTCTTTGTGCAGCTGAAATGGCTAAAGTCTAGACAAAAACTTGTCCCCATACTTGGCTATTGTATGCATTGTCTCGTGTTTTTTACATAGAGTATGAACCAGATAAAGGGGCCTGAAAGAGCCGGATCAGAGTACCGGATCGAAGTTGTCAATATAGGAGTCTGATCCGGGTGTGAAGACAGGTTAGCTTACAAAGGACAGGTGGTTTGGATCATGATGGTTGATCCTGGAGTGAAATTAGCTTGACAAATCTCTGCATCACGAATAATAATAAGGGGATTTACCATAATAATAAAATAGAAGATTGACCTTGATAAAACATGGCAGTGTGACTAACGTCACAGGACCTACGAAGTACAGTAGGCATTAGGACTCGAACGCGAACTGAACTCTTGGAAATCCCACCCCCAGTTGAAATCCTGCCTATATTAAGATGGGCACCGCCCAAGTCAGAATCGCCAGTGATTTTCATCAAAAATCACCAGAAATGTTCATCAAAAGTAGGTCAGCTCAGAACTTGTTGGTAACAGTCTCCTAATGCGCCTTCATTCCAAAATAAATAACGATCGCCGATTTAATTTTACAATTTTTAATTAAAGGAAACAGATTGAATAATATAGGTTCAGTAGATTTCAAGCTTTACGTGTGAAAATACATTTACATCTCTTTAATGGTTTCAGTGCCCTTGTACAGGATCAAAACAACTTTTTGAATCACATTATTTTCCCAACAATACAACAAATTTTTATATATAGTACTATAGTAGAAAGGTAGCATTTATGTAGTTTACGGTAATTCAACTCAAGACCAACACCTTCTATGCACAAGATAATAATGATTATGTCATTCTCCTGAGCATAACCAGTACAAAGACGAATAAATAGCGTCTCTACATCACGTTGTTATCTAGATATATGAGACAACACATTTTGGGCATCGGCAATCTGATGAATGTACTATTCCGGTTTTCTTGTTTCACATTATATTCTATGGCGGTTGATCGGTGATTTTCTTCATTGATAAACGTTAAACCCTCAACTTCGTTGTGTGAATCGGAATTGCTGTGACATACCAACACACTCCGTGGCAGTGATTCTGTATCCCCTAATCAAGGAATCAAAATGGATCAAGATTTGAAATGACAAGAGAATTTAGACATATTTTGTTTACACATGTAATTTTTTGTTCAAATTATATCCAAGTGTGATATATAGTCAATATTCAAGAGGTACAAAAAAACCCAAAGTATGTCCTCATATTTTCACATCCATGCCAAGAAATACTGCATTGAAAAGGGTCCATTTAGCCTACCCTGTTTTATCGCTCTAATCAGCAAATGGCGGGGTCATATTTCTGCTGTCAAAATTGTAGTTCCCTCCAAAGTCTTAACCCTTGAATCCAAGTCGCACACTCTCTGTTTAATAGGGCCATGTGGCAGACAGTGGAAAGGGGATCAATGACAGGGTATTTTTAGCAGCAGTGGGTAATTTGACCTGAATGTGGTCAATGATGAAGTGTTTGGATGTGAAATAGGATACACGTTAAAGGCTACAGTATACATTTATCTATAACAATATACTGAAGTGTTAATTATAAATCTAATTTTAATCAGAATTATTTCAGATCAGAACTTGCTGGTAACAATGCCCTAATGCACGTTTATGCCAAAAATCAAGATTCTAATGTCAACGGTTCTCCTTATTTTGCCGACGAAAGGATTTGGATGGACTGACTGACTGCCTGACTGACTGACTGACTCATTACCGGACAATTTGCGATCTGTAGCCTACTTCGTAGGAATAGGCCAAGGTCGGCCATTTTCAATAGGCTTGTGACCCTTCATTAGATGCATATGTGGTATGAATTCTTCTTCAGATATCGTGTCCACAAGAAAGATGGACAGATGGACAGATGGACGGATGGACAACTGGACAGACAGATAAGATGACACTGACGATGACAATACCCTTTGGGCAAAATTGACCAAATAATCAGAATAATTACCTGTACCTTCTCCATTCACTCTCTTAGCTTTTGTGAACTGTCGTGTCAATGCATTACTAGCTCTCTCCTCCATTCCTTGGGTTTGGCATGCCATTAATGTACAAGCTATTAATGTAAATGCAACAACATCGAAAAACCTTAATGCATTTCGTTCTCTTTGCAGCGGTGTCGCAAGTGTTGGACAGTTTAGAAGAAATACAGTGCCTAACCGACTTCTCAGAGAAAGAAAAAGACTTCCTTGAAAGTGTCTTCCAAGATACCAAACTACATGCCTTGTTAGATGTGAGTAGATATTTACTTTATTGATCTGTAATGTTGTCAGATTAGAGAACTACCTCTCTAAAATGGAGGTAAAAAGGGTCATTTTTGCCTAATAACGTCAGGAATATATTGAACTAAGAGACATATGTCATAGGTGATCATGGACATATATATTCACATTGGATGATATTAAAAAATTAATTGTCATCTGCATGTATCTGATTGACATAATAATAGACTATATGTTTTGTTCCCTATTGAAAATTACACTATGCATACTTTCACTGTTACGACAGTTGCCCGAAGATTCTGGGATGTTATGAGGGATAAATAAAAAGCTATGAAGCAAAAATGATTCTTTACCTCCAATTTAGAGAGGCTTTTCTGCCTTACCTGATTAAAGCATACTTGTAGTCTTTCCGAGGGTATAGTCATTTCTCATTTCTTGTGGATTTTGAATCCATATTCACCAGAAATGTGAATAGATACTCGCCAGAAATGTGAATACATATTCACCAGAATTGTGAATGGCTAGATTCAACATAATTACATGTAGATATTTGCCAGAATTGTGAATAAATATTCACCAGAATTAGATATTCATCAGAATTATGAATAGATATTCCCTAGAATTGTGAATAGATATTCATCAGAATTGTGAATAGATATTCACCAGAGCTGTGAAAAGATATTTACCAAAATTGTGAATAGATATTCACCAGAATTAGATATTCACCAGAATTATGAATAGATATTCATCAGAATTATGAATAAATATTCACCAGAATTATGAATAGATATTCAAGTCTTTATTTAGGATGAATAGATATTCACTTTTCATTTCTCTGTTTCTTCTGCTGAATGAGAATATTGGCTCCTCAGTCTAGGGTGAAAAGATATTCATTCCTTATCGATCTAAATTGAGTTTACTCTGATCAACATTAATTATACTTGAGAACATATAAGTGATTGCAGTTTATGATCTCAAGCTAATATTGTGGGATGATCCTTATACTTGAGAAAATATAAGTGATTACACTTTATGATCTCAAGCTAATATTATTGGACAATCATTTATACTTGAGAAAATCTTAAGTGATTACAGTTTATGATCTAAAGCTAATGCCATTGTACCATAAGGATTGTCGATAAAGAGAATTTGGGAACTTGCGCATCATGTAACATCTTGTAGAATCTGTATTGTTCGTGTTATTCTGGTTCATCGCACGTCAATAGGATATAATTCATTTATCGATGGGTCAAATGCTGGTCGCTGGCAGGAATCACAAGTGCCGGATGAAAGTGTACAGCCCAGAGCGGGCGGAGAATCCAAGCTCCGGGTAAACATGGATTGTTCATTAAAACCTTTTCAACAAATTTTTTGAAGCAGACACTTAATTTTATTGATTTGTTTTTTGTTGAGAATGATGCTCTTGGTATTTTAGTCGGGTTACTGGATTTTATTCCGTGTATCAGCCTAAGGAGGTTTGAGTGGAATGAATGACATTCCCTTAGTTAGCTCAATCCCACATTCAGTTCTCCCTAAATACATTCATCAAACTCGCATACACTTGGCCTCCAGAAACTGGAATGGGATGACCCCTATTGGATGTTCGGGTACTCATTCTGTGACTTCTAAAGTATCGCTTTATAATACCCTACATTCTGGGAGAAATATAGAGGCTCATCTAACAGGATTTAGTTCTGATTCCGATGACATTGTAGTCCGTCATTGCATGTTGCATGAGGTCAAATCTATCACAACATGCACAGACTGGGGATTGCCAGAGGACAAGGTGCTCAGCTGGTGAATTTTATCAATGTGGTGTTAAAATGACTACATGGTGAAATGCCTCCTAGCGGCAAGAAGCACCTGTCACAGGGAGCAATTATTATCGCAGGGTTTGAGGTCGCCTTGGCACTGGCCCTCCTAGGTTATCATTACATCGTTCATAAAAGGCTCGGGGTAAGTTATTATCTTTGCCCTCTTTATTTCCAATTATGGTTTGCAACTTCTAAATTCCAGGTTTTGTAAAAATGACATTTTTTCCATTAGTACGTGTACTTGATTTGTTGTACATGTATGCCTATACTTGTAGCGTCGAGGATGAATTCTAAAGTTTTAAAAATTCAATTTCTTAATCGCAGAGCTGTGTTACTGCTCGCCATTCTCATCATAGCATCATATTGTATACCTTCTACTATCAGATATACACTCTGATTGCATTGGGGCTAAAATCGTGGGGCACAGCTTTTGTGTGCATGGCTCTCGACCAATCCGTATCATCCATTACTGGAGGATTGGACCCAGAATGTCATATTTAAATAATGTACTTTTGTTCCAGACCAAGCATCTAACTTGTGCAGCATGTGTGCTGCATTTTTCAGTCCAATTCGGTCAGAGGGTGTTATTCATCAAACAAGATTTGTTTTAAAAAATCATTCCAAACAGCTGAAACTACCTTAACATTTCCCAAAACAATCTTTGTGCAAATCTTGTGAAGTCTGGGCCAACCAACATCATGTGTTGACATCAGGCCAGCAAATCAACATCAGGCCTGTATCATGTCGACATGAGGCCAGCATCATGTCGACATCATGTCAACATCAGGCCAGCATCATGTCAGTATCATGTCAACATCAGGCCAGTATCATGTCGACAGCATGTCAACATCAGGCCAACATCATGTTAACATCAGACCAGTATCATGTCAACATCAAGCTAGTCAAGTATAGTGCTTACTTCTTTCTTGTACTGTATCTCAGTCATAATCTAGTTGTATGAACTGAATCATGAGCCCCTTATTAAAATGGGATGATTAGATAGGTTTAATCTGGAACTAAAATTGTATGAATAACATAATGATTAGATTTCGGATTCATTGTAGGCTGTATCACGGATATACAATGATATTACAAGTTTGAGTGACCCAGACTCAATCAACAGTCATTATGTACCACACAGAAATCAGAATTGGTTTATTTCTTGTGTATCGCAGACAGAACAACACCTTGCAGACTGGAAAGTTATTCTACGTGTAGTGTTTTCGATATATGATGTCGTCGTTGATCATTTCAGTCATGGTGAGATAGACAATTAGACCATTCTTGAAACTTTTCAATTTGTTCTGCGAATAAAAAAATCGAATTCTGACAAAAAATAAAGTTAATGGAGAAACATAAGATTGATCAGAATCAAAAATACATATTTTCTTCGCTTTCTAATTTTCAAGTAGAACCTGGAATAAAAAAAAATAAATAAAAAAAAAAAAAAACCAAAACCAGTGGCCATCAAAATTTTTACTGTACATGTACTACAAAGACTACAATAAACCACATAGTGGAACAGAATCTTGATGATTCCCAGTGCAAAAAATACACTTATATTGTATTCAATCATCTTATAACTGGACGTATCTCACTGATTGACTTGTATAAATTGTCAGAAATGTTGTCGGAAATGGAGAAAATATTTATCGGCAAAAAGATGGATGACTCCTCTCTTACAACCTCCGCCCGCTGTCTGCTTCACGATTGGCCATATCAGCAGTACTACATCAGCCCATTGTCGTCGTACAACACCGTAACTAATTTATCTGCTGATTGGCCAGGCTATAGCGGTTATTGTTCCTGTTCAATTCGGCGATGAAAATATCAATGTTTGCCGAGCTGATTGGGCTGGATGATATGGCTGTAATTGTGCCTGTGTGGCGTAATTGTTTATCCTCATTCTGGAATTGGCAATAATTTCATATGGAGACCTTTGCCTGTCTTGCCATTAATCACTGCTTGTTTCGAATTATAAATATAGTTATTTTTTTGCAGATTCTCCAAGTACGTGTTGTACATGTAGTGGCGTTCGCTCAGTTACATTGTATTTAACAGAGTAATTTTAGACTTTGGTGAAAGTAGATTTCTCCATTTGAATTTTTCAGGTAACCAATACCAATACCAATATTGTAGTGCTTCATGCATTACAACTACTGAAAGGTTAGGGTTTTGGACACACCATGCAGAGTATTGGGAATAGATGGGGATGGGGGAGGTTCAAGGTACCTGATGTCTTACAAAATCTGACTCTAGAAATCTGATGGAGTCCTCCAGATTGACTGCAACTTTTGTTCTAAACCTTTTATTATTTTTACTTAGTAAAAACACTGGTGTAAGGGGTGGTGATATTCAATGCCTTGATTAGCGTCTTTGAATATGAGCTGTAGAAAAAAAACCCCAGTTTCGATCAAAAAACCTTCGTAAAACCTTCGTAACCTTCGTAAAACCAGTTCGTAAAAAAAAGCTTCGTAAAACCAGTTTACGAAGGCCCCTTACAAAAACAGAAGTAACTTTTGGTTGGCTACATCTGCTTCAAATTTCTCTTTCAAAAATGGAGATTCATATCCATCAAGTCTAGTTGCGCTTGTTCAGCGGAGACAAAATCTTTTCTTCTCAAATTTCTTGATTTTCTCGCTCTCTCCTTCAGTTTAACATTCCGGGCAGAGGTGTCTTTTCCCCTTATAAATCAAATCATGGATTATTGATATGCATGCATATTTTTCTGGGTAATCTTTCTTCCATCCAATTTGTCATTTAAAAAAAGCGGTATACATTAATCAGGAAAGCTGCTTCTGATTGAAAATCACGTTTTTTTCATAATTTCAAGCTCGTTAAGAAGAGTTTAAATTGCTTCAGAGCAGTTTTTGGAAGTTGTGGGTTGATCGGTATAATATTGTAACAACACTTATGCAAGAATGGAAAATTAATGTGGAGCTAAACGATCTGAAGATAATTGTTTATTGATCCGAGGGGGGTACACAGCATGGAACAACTCGTTAGGTCGAGTAAAGATGAAATTATTGGTCGCACAATATTATTATAGCCTTGCCTTCTTGGACTGATAGGGAGATGAGAGGAAATTCAATTATCTCGGGAGATAATAGTTAAGGCAGGGTTATATGGAAATATTCCAGTTGATCATACCTACTACACTCATTGATCTCCGCCGCAAACGCCCGCATTATCACCGCCCTAATATGGGTCGTTAGCGGAAAATCCATAGATTACGGAAAATTGGATGAAAAAAATGAGAGGATGAGAAGTTCAGAGGCTTATTGCTTTTTGAGCCTGTATCTGTTGTGTTGATACAACGATGAACTGTCGGATGTTGTTTTTTCCCCCCCTCGGTCCGTTAAAGAGGATCAGTTTATGATTGGTTTGCGGCAGTGGTGGCATTCTACTCGGAGCCATTTCCGCTGATGTTCCTATCACAGCCCTGAAGAAAAGTGGTGAGGGAAAATTAACGCATACTGCCGGAGGGATAATATCGCAGGTAATAAGTTACAAGAGGGAGACTTGTATTAGCCTGGGTTGGTTGCTAGGGAGTAAGTCGCGTATCCATGATAAACCCTCGAATAAACATAAACCTGGAGTAGAATATTCATACTCCGTAGACGGTGAGCATGTGCTGGTGAAGGAACACCCATGGACAATTAAGGGACAAACCGTCTTCTTGACCTCGACTCAAAGACTGGTCCGGTAATTATCCGTGGTCATTTACACCTACTGCTCGAGACGGGGACAGATTTCCGCTCCTGGCTTCTCTGTGTCGCCGCACGGTGATTAAAAAGTCAACGCTACCAGCAGGCGACAAGGCGAGTAATCTCGTTTCCATAACTGAACGGCCTATAATTGTCTCAGAGTAGTTGACTGGACCAGCAGTGTGGAAAGCAGTCCAGTTCGGCAGTTCTCAGGTGTTCTTCTGTGGACATAATTGTGACTAATTAGCAGAGAATTTCGTGTCGTAACACTCAATTCAACATCATCTAGTCATGTTTTTCTGACTGGCTATGTGGCGTTTGCAATTACGCATTATCCTCCCACACAGCTACAACTTCAGCAGGATTTTCACTCTTCTCTGGCGGAACATTTGAACCATTGCTGCCAAGAAGATCTTGTTCAAACTTCTGGATCCATTGTTACATGTGGGTTGCTTGTCATGAATTGAGCAGTTTCAGTACAATTGTGCCGTGTTCTTTTCACACACATCCTCGCCAATTGTACCTGTTGACCAGCAAAACTTTTAACTAGAAATTGTATTTGATCTTTGATCAAAAAGTGGATTAGCAGATCATATCCCGACATTGAAACTGTTCCTCAGCTTGGTGCCGATGTTTTCGGCGAAATTAATCCAGTTTTCGTTCTGATAGGACAGATTCTTATAGGAATTCCAGTGCATCAAGGGATATCTTCCAGTTTTGAATCACCTGATTGGTCAATTTAAATTTTCAAAAAGAAATACTGTGTTTTCATTGGCTGATGGAGTAAACTGAAGAACATCCCACCAATCGCATTGTTTCTGGAGAGACATTTGTACATTGAAGTGATACTCTTCCATCAGTACTACTCTGAGAACCTGAAATATCCATTGTACGGTCTTAGGTTTTGCATTAACCCACAGTTTTCGCTGTATCAGCGGTCTATACGTCGCACATCCAAACACGCCAGTCAAGATGAAGAATCGGGTAAAGAGAATGTACGAGAGGTTCCTTCTTTGTGTCAATCTACCAAGAGTCAAGTTGCCGAAACTGAAACTGAAGCCTCGTCCAAAGTTCCACTTCTTTCGAAAGAAAAAGGTAACAAACTTGCATGAAATTCTATTTCAGAGTCTTAATTACGTACATCTCGAGTTGACTTTAAAGAACAGCTTTTTGATCGTGTCAATGTGCTTGGCTTCTCACTGAGTGTCAATCTGTTTATCCCCTTGATCAAGAAGACCATCATACATGTAGGTAAATTAAAAATGGTGGTCATAAGTGTTCATCTCAAATTTGCGCTTTCGATATTTCTTGTCTGTTTGGGGACATTGTTTTTACCTCAAACTACACATTGATCAAAATCAAGCTTTTCATATCACAAATTGTTATTTCATGCAGGCTCAGGTTGAGCTAATTCATATAATCTAAGGAGCTTAGCAGTTAGCCGGTACATTGAGAATGACAATAATATGCGGTCCTTTGGATTTTACGTTTTTCGATGATTTTCCTCAAATTCTGTCCATTTGGCTTGCTGCAGAACACTCATGATTGATTTATTTATCAACTTGAACACATTTATATATGCTGAACAGTTTTGCAGAACAATTGTAAAAAAAAATCAACCTGGTATAGCTGTTGTGTATAGGATGTCACTGTATTATCACCAGGACACCTACATGTAATTAGAGTTTGTGAGAATAATAGTTAAATGTATATTTTGAGAAGCTTTGTCTCAGTCAGCCTAATTGTAATGAAGATATGTTATGGAGAATACAACATTCATACACCAGCAGTGAGCCACCCCAAATGTCCATGTTAAATCTACCATTAAGGTTAATTAACGATTTTTGACACTTAGGCATTGTAAAGATATCCTGGTAATAACGAGCCGATTCGAATTCAGCACCGTTGGATTACCCAGAAACCACTTGTTACCAGCTTGTAACACGAAATGCCTCAACATATTTTTCTAGGGTCTTTTTCTGTATTTTCCACTTGTCTGTTTTTCTGTCTATTCCCAACTCCTGCACCTTGAATTTGTCTTTAAGGGTACAGAGCCCTCCTGCACACACTTTTACACACCCTCTAGAACTTGTCTTTATACAGCTGAAAGTATGCTACAGAGCTATGGTAATGTATATATTTCTTGAAAGCACATTCCTTGGTGATTCCAAATATATAAGTTTGTTTTATACCTGCATGTTCTGAAGATATTTGGATTTTAAAAAAATTTAATTTAAAATTTAATTTAGAATTTGTAAACGCTAGTTTTAAAAAAGTATTCAACTTATCGTAACTTAATAAAGTAGGGTAAGCACTCCGAAGAATGACAAGCAGTTCATTGTGACTCGATATTTCGGTTTATTTCTTCAAACTATCGTCAGGAGTAATTTGACAGAGAAACCAAATGATATATACACAGGTAAGGTGTTGAAATAATCAGTGACGAATAAACATATATGTAAAAATGGCATCAGTGTGAATTATGTGCAGTAAAAACAGTTGTTGTGGCAATACATTCAGATAAGGTCAATAAAAGATCTGATACATGATTTAAGAGATTAACATCATGTGGGATTAAACAGTGTGTGGTGACAATAAACAAAGATTCAGTTAAGGTTGGCAAGTGTTTGTATAGGGAGGTGATCAGTTCAATATAATATACATTTGTCAGATTATCAATCAAACAAAGCTAACTGTTTTGTAGCTTTCAGTCCGTGGTTTAATTGGGGTTTATTGTTTTTAATTGCAAATGCCTCTTTAAATAATAATTCTGACCAATGTTGAGATTTATCTATAACTTTCATGTTGTTAAAAATAATCAGAGAGAGTCTAGGTTCAAAAATGGTGTCTGAGTTAGGCATGCTGAACAATCTCATAATATGGTCAAAGTGCTCACAGTTTTGAATATGATTGAAAATCTCACTGTTATTGTCCTCAGCATGCTCGGTAGCTCTTGTAATAAGACATCTTTCAGTTTTACCTATGTACTGTTAAGAGCAACCTGGACAAGAGAATTTATACACAACCATATTTTGAAATTCTTCAACAATTCGATCCTTCATAGAAGTGAAGTAAGATGTCTTAGTGTTGTAGAAAAGAACAATGATCTTAACTTTAACGTTTAACAACCTATTGACTTTGGACATCGTTTTCTTGACTAGCTGTTCACCTTGTCTTCCTATATAGGGAAGCCTAACAAATATTTTAGTTTCTTCTGTTGTTCTGTCATTCTTGGCTTGTTTAGGTTTACTGATTGAGAACCTATCAATAAGTTTCTTTGCTAATGCTACTGGTTACCCATTCCTTGAGGCTTGGGTCACTCAAAGATAATCCTGATTAACACATCACTGGATTTGTTCAAGTGCTCTGTTTTAAGCCCTGAGAAAAGAACTTGCTCTTGTTGAGACTGCTCTCCTCCAACATGAAACGGGTCGGTTACCAAGGAAAAGATAACGCCGGGCCACGGTCGTGCTCCCGCGACACCTTCTCAAAATCTGTGAAGAACGCAGATAGACAGAGGACAATTGCCCAGACCCTACATGCAACTGGAAACTGTATTCGGTTTCAGTGAAACCAACTATAAACTATTAGTGCTTTAAATTAACAGCTACCAGATGTATGTTTTTAGTGCTTTAATTTAACAGCTACCAGATGAGAATATCTTTTGTTTTTGAAGTTTGATGACTTTTCTTTGTGAACTTTTGTTAACTCATTCGGTACCGTAAGCGCCATTTGGCGTCGCAGATCTGGGCCTCCTCAACCCCATCGACGCCATATGGCGCAAAACATAACTGTCGTGGGAAAATAGAATTTTCATATCTAAGCATTGTCAAATGTAATTAAAGGCCTATATGTTTACGAAGCTTATTTTCTCTCGTAACAATTTCCGAAATTTGGATTTGACTAACAGAAAAATTATTTTCAAGATCGTTGTTTGAAAACGCAGATAAAAAATAAAATCACGAAAATTTCCAAAATGAAGTCGGCCGTATACACGGCTGTTGGAATTCTTGTTTTCCTGGTCTATTCAGGAAGAAATATCACGTAAACCATACATATATCGAAACATAAGATCGCTATCTATCCGATTATATATAAAGCATTTTCGTATTGAATGAAAAATATAACGAAATAAAACTATATTCCGAGAAGAGATCTGTGAGAAAATCGCGCAGTTTTGGCCGACATTTGCAAATGTTCAAATACCTTGAAGTGGCATCCGATTCCTTGAGAAATCTGACGAATTCACGAGATATTTTCTGTCAAATTTTCTGTCAAGGTACAGGTATATATCCATTGTTGAGAATTCCTACGATCGTATACGTTTGGTAACTTTATTTCCCAAATGTCCGACACCAACTTGTCATAAATTTCGCTCCATCTTCTGTTTTGATTTCTTCCAACGAAACCCGCGAAGAAAGACGCAACCCGATTGGCTCGCCTACGGGGCCGTACGTCACATGAACGCTCTTATCCAATCCACTTGCCCAAAGCAGCGGGCTTATCAGAAAGATCATTTCTAAACATCCTTTTTCAATCCAATCAAATCTTTCGTTTCACTGGCCATCCGATAGTGATTTTACTACGAGAAGAAAGCTGAATGAATGGGCTTTACTATGGTACGTCATTCATTGAAATCGGTTCAGGGAAACGGAGCATGGACGCGATTGAATCAGACGAGAAAAAAAACCTTCTACTTCATTATTTTGCACGTAATATGATCACTATCAACGAAAATTTCTACCAGATCAAAACTTTAATTTATAAGTAATATGTGGATGAAATAAATTATGGAAATTATCATCTTTATCCAGGGAATGTATGTCTACAATCAGCTATAAATTTTACCAGCCAGAGATTACGTACATCTGAAACCAGACCATGACAATTTCGATGTTTTTTTTGTTGAAGCATTTTTTCAAACAGATAAAAACATGTTTTCATGAAATTTGCATGCATAATTTCATGTATAATTATAAAAATATAAACACAAACACAATTTCTGATGTTTGTGTATTTCATGGAGATATAAAGTTTCAAATTTTATTCACTTTCATAAACAAAATATTTTTGAAATGAACTTTTGGTCGACAGTTTCTGTAATGGATGTTCGTGCACTGCACGCATTGAGACTCAGCTGTGGAGCTACTGGAACTGAGGCCAGAAATGAAGCTCGGTACTGAATGAGTTAAAACACTACATGCATAAAATACACATTAAGACCGAAGTTGAATATAATCGTCAGATGCTTCCAGATGTATGGTTTTTTTGTGCTTTAATTTCTTTTTTTCTTTTAAAGTTTGATATCTTTTCTTTGTGAAATAAACATTAAGAACTTGAACATATTCGTCAGAAGTTTACTAAATCAGTTTCCCATATACCATGTGTTGTGTGGGCAAATGGGTGGAAGGGCAAATTGACATGAAGGGCAAATGGTCAGAAGGGCAAATATCCGAAGGGCAAATGGTCAGAAGGGCAAATATCCGAAGGGCAAATGTCCGAAGGGCAAATGTCCAGAAGGGCAATTGACTGTACTCCCTTATTACAAGAGCTACCGAGCATGCTGAGGACAATAACAGTGAGATTTTCAATCATATTCAAAACTGTGAGCACTTTGACCATATTATGAGATTGTTCAGCATGCCTAACTCAGACACCATTTTTGAACCTAGACTCCCTCTGATTATTTTTAACAACATGAAAGTTATAGATAAATCTCAACATTGATCAGAATTATTATTTAAAGAGGCATTTGCAATTAAAAACAATAAACCCCAATTAAACCACGGACTGAAAGCTACAAAACAGTTAGCTTTGTTTGATTGATAATCTGACAAATGTATATTATATTGAACTGATCACCTCCCTATACAAACACTTGTCAACCTTAACTGAATCTTTGTTTATTGTCACCACACACTGTTTAATCCCCACATGCTGTTAATCTCTTAAATCATGTATCAGATCTTTTATTGACCTTATCTGAATGTATTGCCACAACAACTGTTTTTACTGCACATAATTCACACTGATGCCATTTTTACATATATGTGTATTCGTCACTGATTATTTCAACACCTTACCTGTATATATATCATTTGGTTTCTCTGTCAAATTACTCCTGACGATGGTTTGAAGAAATAAACCGAAATATCGAGTCACAATGAACTGCTTGTCATTCTTCGGAGTGCTTACCCTGCTTTATTATGCAAAGCTAGTCAGTGGAAATTCTAATATTATCGTAACTTACTTCATCATTTCCTGCAGAAGGCAACTCTAACAGGCATGACAGGAAATCTTTGTCTCAGTTTTATCAATTTTGATCTAGTTCTCATTCTATTGACATTTAATGGAATATTTCCTCACAAAATCAAGCAACTCACAGTTTTTTTAACTTTTAAGTTGAAGTAAATGTCAATAGAAAAAGAAGTACACCAAAATTGACAAAACTGTTACGAAAAGTTGAATACTTTCTTTAGAATAGCCATTTAAAAAAGAAGGCTTATTTTTTAAAATTGTTTTGTTTAAATTTGAATATCTTCGCAACCTACAGATCTATAGTGAACAAATTTATATATTTGGAATCCATAAGAATTGTGCTTTCAACAAATATATACATTACCACAGCTATATGGCATACTTTAAGCAGTACAAAGACAAATATCTAGGGGGTGTGCAAAAGTGTCTGCAGGAGGGCTCTGTATCCTTAAGTTTTATAAGAGGCTGTTGAATCCAACTTTTACACATTAATCCTCAAGAAAACAATTGCTGTGCTTCATATTTTCTGCATCTTACCCTGGGCTACAGTGTGGAAAATATTTTTAATCGGTTATAACCAGACCATTTTATCTTCAGATCATATATATCGCTCAGTTTTATAGTAGTAGTCAAGGCTGCCTTGGTGCCCA